>JAMZRA010000002.1:11340297-11596153 GCA_024499935.1 Tyrophagus putrescentiae | reverse complement strand
TTGGTGATGATTGAGCACTATATTAGCATTGGGAATTAGAAGTATTACTGAGGATATTGGGGAAGAGGACAGTCTGTGTATGTTTGCAGCTCTGTGTGTTTGCACACCTCTGACAGGTACTTGCTAAAGGAGACACCTCGAAAATGAGGAGGAGGAGGAAAAAGAAGATGAAGAAGAAGGTGCTACCAGCGACAGCTGCAACTCTATTTGAGGAGCTTTGCAACTGCTGTGCAAACGTTGGCGGCGGCGGAGGTGATGGTGGTGATGGCTTTGGTCGTTGTGATGGTGATACGGTGCCACGTTGGCGGCCACCTAGGTCACCACCACCACCACCACCGACACCGGTCTTTTACTCTCACTGGTGCAATGACTGCTGCTGCTGCTGTGGTGGTGATAAAGCTACTCAGAGTGTCTGTTTGCTTGCCCGAGCAAATAGACCATCAAGTGATCGGGGGATATTAATAATCAGGAGAGGAACTACCATGACGACCACCATCACCACCACTGGCCACTTAACATCATTTGAGGATCATTGCCACTGCAGTTGCTGCTGCAGAAGATCACTTTGGTGATCACTTAAGTGGAGATTAGAAAGTTCATCACTTGTGAACTTTCACTCTCTTTTTCCCCAACCACTTGCACACTTGGAATCGATTTTCTAAACATTCACTGACATTCTTATTCTTTTTTTTCTCGTATTCTCCTCCGTATTGCACTATGTGCTCAAGCTGTTGTCATTTGCTGTTGGACTGAGCACTGAAAAGAAACTGGCGCTATTTTAGGGTGTCGGTGGCGGCGAACAAACGACTTCCATTGTGTCAGCAGTTCAGTGCAGTCTGGAGCTTTTTTTCAGACACAGATGATGTTCAGTCTTCTCTTTTTCCGTCTGGTGCATTATTTGCACATTAATTCTCACTGTTGTTGTCTGAAGAAGTTGTGCCGTCTGTTTGTTTGATTCCCCTATTCTATTTCTTTCTTATTCTTTACATTCAGCATTGCCAATTGCCGCTGTTGCATCTCCATTCAAATTCCCTAATTGCCCCCTCCCTTTTACTTTCACCAAATCGATTGGCAGTCAGTCAAATCGAGGACAGTGGCACACTCACTCAGTTCTGGGTCCAAATTACCGCCACCAACACAGACTGTTGAAGGTTAGAAGAAGCTCCCATTCAGTAAAATAGGAGAATGTGTGCGTGTTTCAGCTTGATGAAACCTTTTTTGAGAGCAACTGCATTTGTGTACACAACACAACAGCAAACTTCTTCTTTCAGTGTAAACATTTGACATCAGAAAAGTCAGAAGTTGGCATCGAAGTGGTAAACGAAGCAAGTTCTACATTTGTTTCACTTCTGTTACCACTTCTGAATCAAAAGGACCATTTTTGCATTAAGTTCTGAGGACTCTTGCAAATTGCCAAGCTGCTGCTGCTGTTGCCGGGGAATGCAATGATTGCCTCCCGCACATGCCAATTAGTGTATGTGTGCTTATGTTTGGTGTGTCTATTGAAACAAATCGAACATGAATCTCCCCGTTTCTATCCTTTTAAACAAACGGAAAGAATCTAGAACAGGCAATCATCGGTGACGGCAAACGGCAGCAGTCGCTTGATGAATTCGCCGGAAACGAGGGCACTGTGTCTTCTCATCTTCTGATGCACTAACTCTTTACACAACAGCAACGGAAAGTCTGCTCACTTTCCTTAAGTGGCGATTTAATTGCAATTTGTTTTCATTGCTGCTCTTCCGAGGCCGCTCGATTGATCGAGCCGTTAGAGGAGGAGAAAGAGCAGAGAAAGTGAAACCCAGACAGAAAGCGACTGACAACTGAGAGAGCTGGGAGAAAATGACTGAGTGACAACTCGGCAAAGTTCTGAAGCGACACTTCAGCTCAATTTAGCTCGTTTGGCTGCTGCTGCTGATGCTTTGTCTCGGTTTAAGCGGCTTCACATTGACATTTGCTTAGCTCAAATAACGCTTGGTATCAGTGGCCGTCGCATCACTTGACGGCGGCGGCGGCGGCGGCGGCATCTCAGGGTGACTTCTTTTCCCTCTTTTTCTCTTTTCGTCCAATGGTGACGATGACTTGTCAACTCTGGAAACTGTATCCTCTCTTTCTTTTTCTTTCAAAATCAACAGTCTTTCACTCTTTCACTTTTACGCATTTTTTACTCATTTTTTCGTTTTTTCTTCTTTTAGGCTGCTCGTGGGCGCTCCGCAGTCGCCGGACTTTGGCGGCGTCCGCACCGGCGCCCTCTTCAGGTGTCCACTGACCACCAGGCGGAGGGACTGCTCCAACCTCAATGTCGATCCCGACAATTCGACCAATTGTAAGTCAAAAAAGGAGTTAATTTAGCTAATAAAACTTTCATTCAAACAGACCTGGACACCCACGCCGACAAGGAGGACCAGTGGCTGGGCGTGACGGTGAAGAGTCAAGGCGAGGGAGGTAGGGCCACCGATTTGGGAGTTTATTTTGAGAGTTTTTTAGAAGTTAAAAACCTTAATTTCTATTAGGCTATGTGATGGTCTGTGCCCACCGGTACGTTCACAAGGGCATCGACTTTCGGTGGGGCAATGGCATCTGCTACTCACTGTCGCAGTTCCTCGACTACAGCAGGACCTATGAGCCGTGTCGTAATCGACTAGTGGACCTTGCTCACGAGCAGTTTGGTAAATGCTGAACAAATTTTTTTGAGAAATTCTTGAACAATTAACTTACTATTCGGGACTACTTTTTCTTCTAAAAAATCTAGGTTTTTGCCAGGCGGGCA
Source organism: Tyrophagus putrescentiae (assembly GCA_024499935.1). Lineage (NCBI taxonomy): Eukaryota > Metazoa > Arthropoda > Arachnida > Sarcoptiformes > Acaridae > Tyrophagus > Tyrophagus putrescentiae. The sequence goes on along the minus strand of JAMZRA010000002.1, from coordinate 11,593,383 downwards.
CTAGCGGCGAGATTTCCAAGAACTTTGAGATTCTCATCGGCTCTCCCGGTCCCTACACCTGGAGAGGGACCGTCTTTGCGAACAACATTCGGTAACTATTCTTTTCAAAACTGAACTGAAGAACTTCCATCACTCTGTCCATTTAGAGCACTAGTCTCCTTTTTACCCTAGTTGGCCTCCTACTCCTCCTATTCCTTTACTGCTTCCGCTTTTTAGGCTTTTTTCAACTTTTTTTTAAGAGTTGAAAAGTTTTAGTTTTTTGCTTGCTTGCTTTGCTTAGCCGTTCACCCGCCCACCTTTACCGTCACAACATTGTCCATATTTTTAAGCTCCACTTTTTGGCACTGTTTTGTTAATCGTTTTCTTCTTCATCTTTTCTTCCCTCTCTTCTTTCTCTTTCTACTTTTCTTTTTCTTCTCTAGGCATGGGTAAACTATCGCTCACTTTTTCTCTCTTCTTCTGCCTTCTTCCTCCTCCTTCTTTTTGTCCTCTCCCAATTTTATTGCTCTTTACCTAGTTGGCCTCCTACTCCTCCTATTCCTTACTGCTTCGCTTTTTAGCCTTTTTTCAACTTTTTTTAAGAGTTTGAAAATTTAGTTTTTGATTGCTCTTTGCTTAGCGTTTACCACCACCTTTACGTCACTTGTCATTTTTAGCTCCTTTTTGCACTGTTTTGTAATCGTTTTCTTCTCATCTTTTTCTTCTTCGTTTTTCTCTTTTATTTTCTTTTTCTCTCTAGGCAGGTAACTATCGCTCCTTTTTCGTTTTCTTCTGCTTCTTCCTCCTCCTTCTTTTTGTCCCTCTTCCCATTTTATTGCTGTGAAACCAAATATTTGCTTCTCTTCTCTACTCCTTTTCCCAACTTTTTCAACCTTTTTATTTGAAACAATTACAAACAGATCTTGGATCGTAGTTACACTCGTCTATCTGCTGCTTTAATATTTATTTCGTTTTTCACAACTTTTTTGCTATTGATTTTCTTCCTAATTTTAACTTTTCGTTTCTTGTTTGTCCTGTTTGGGTGCAAGCACCCTCGTGCGCAGCAACTCTGCATTTTTGTTATATTTTAAACTTACATTTTAAGTTTCCCTCTTCGATTCATAATTATAATCCCTTTTTATAACATTGTTTCTCCCCTTGCCACTTTCCAACATTTTTGCCACCCCCCCCCAACGCCACGCATCAGACACAAGCAGGTACGATCAATAATTTGCTTTAACAGAAAGACCTACTTGCTACAAAATTTTTACCATACAATTAGGTACATGGGCACCGTCATGAGGCCTCACCGGTGGCATACAGCTATTGTAAAAAAATCGCTTTAAAAGGTTGAAGCTAAAATTAACTTTTTAGGAATGTTGCTCAGCGCCCTTCCTCGAAGACAAAACTGACTAGGCGGAGCGGTACCTCGCTCCTAACGGCCGCCAGGTCATTTTACAGCAAAGACCTAGGGAAAACCTTGACATCGGGGTATGCGCAGGCGACTTGGCATCTCTTTTCGAGCTATACGATACCCGCTGGACTTTGATGGACGACAATACTGATTTGGATCGTTGGACGCCTTTCCTACTCGACAACGGAGCGCGAGCGTTACGTTACCTGCGGGCGCTGAGGTCGGCGAATTGGGGAGCCCTTCGACGACGGAAGCCGAGCGAGGTTGGCTTGCCTGCAATCGTGGATTTGAAAAGATTCTTGTTTCTTTGTAAAATGACTTATTTATTTTTAGGACGGTTTGAGGACCTAGCGTGGGCCCTTACGAGCGAAATGGCGTCGTTACTCTCTCCGCAGCAGGCTGCCTGGCGGCCCTCGCGTATCAGGCGTATCGCCTATCCCGTGAACGGGTCAAACTTGGTACCTTCGAACCTCGACCTGGCCGGAAGCCACCCCAGCCTCGAGGTGGCGCCTATGGTCGACGCGTGTTCCTCCGCTCTCGGCCATCCAAGTCAACCTCTGAGCAATCTGACGACGATTGACCCGAAGTCGGTTGGTTGCCCGGAAGACCCCAGCTCGAAGGTGCCCTGCTTCAGCGTTCAGCCGTGTTTTAAGCTGCTCGGCAATGCGAAGGTCTACCAGCTGCAGTACCGCATTGAGGCGGAGACCTTCATGCCCGGAAAGAAGTACTACCGGGCGGTGTTCAAGGCACCGGTTAATGGCGACACGCCAAATGTAGTCGAGCGGAACATCTCGCTCGGTTATGGGTACAATTCGGAGCACTGCAACCGCGAGGTGATCTACCTGAAGCCGTCGCAGGATATTCAGACTTCGTAGAAAAATTTCTGTAAATTTTTAAAAAAGTGATTTTATTGACAAAAACTTTTTTTCTTTCTAGATTCCCTTCAAGCTAACTTACTCGCTGCAGCAGAAGGTGCCGGAGACGCCCGAGGAGGGCGAACCGCTGCCCGACATTGACGACTACCCAATCCTGGACCAGGAGGAGGCGCAGCGGATCTTCTACGCCCGCTTTGTTAAGGAGTGTGGTAAGTTTTTTTAATCAAAAAATTAATAAGATTTTTAATTTTTTTCTTCCTTAAGGTATGGACGACGTCTGCGACAGCAACCTCGTCCTGAGAGCCACGCTGGCAAATGCCCGAAGAAAAGACGGAGGCGAAAACTACACCATGGTCCTCACCGACGACCTGATAGTGGTCAACGTGCAGGTGAGCAACTTTGGAGAGCCCGCCTACGACGCCGACCTCACCGTGGAGCACACGCCCTCGCTGAGCTTTGTCGGTCGCGGGAAGATCTCCGACACGGAGCAGGTGGATTGTCGGCCGGAGGCGAGCAGCAAGTCGGCGAAGGTGAGCTGCTCGCTGAGCAATCCATTCAAGGGGAAGCTCGATTTTCAGCTCCGCTTTAATGGTCACAATATACCCGATATTGAGCGGGAGTTTTTCATTACCATACGGGCTAATACGTAAGTTAGGATAACTTTATGAGATTTTTTTTTCAAAACTGACACTTTTGAACTTTTAAACTTTAGCACCAGCAATGACAAGAGCACTCTGGACAATACGGTCTCCTTTAATACGGAGATACTGAGGAGAGCGGAGCTGGAGTTGAGCGGCGTGTCCATTGAGCAGCAGGTCCGCTATGGCGGTGAGGTGAAGGGCGAGTCGGCTATGGTAAGTGAATTTATAAGGTTTTTAAAAATGTAAAATGTTAAACGTTTATTTTTAAATTAAACAGAGGCTGGAGGAGGAAATCGGCCACAAGGTTTACCACAAGTACATTGTGAAGAACAATGGCCCGTGGAGAGCCCGCGAGGTGACCGTCTCCATCAACTGGCCCCACCAGCTCGACAATAATCGAGAGTACGGAAAATGGTAAATAGATGATAAAATTTTGAATGAGTATTTTTCTAAAAAATCCCTTGTTTACAGGCTGCTCTACATCACCGCCAAGCCCAGCGTCCTCAACCAGAACGGCTTCTGCGACCTCGACTCGCGGTACATTAATCCAAAGAAGTTTATGGTACGCTGTTTTGCTCCTTTTTTCATGTTTTCAAAATTTCTAACAGTTGTTTAATTTTGGTTAGATCTCCGAAGAGCTTCAGTACACGACCACCTACCCAGGAAACAGTGGCAGCAAAAAAACCAGAAGAGAAGCGCCCCAAATTCGTGAAATCCGCGATCGAGACGGAAATGTGCAGAACGTCGTTTCGCTGTCTTGTGAATCGGGCGCCAAGTGCATCCGTTTCCGCTGTTTGATTCGAAATATTGACGCGAACAAGACGGCGGTCATTCAGGTGCCCTCAAGGCTGTGGAATGCCACCTTTGTGGAGGAGTTCCCTGACGTGCACCACGTCTCCATCAAGTCCTTTGGAGCCATTAGCCTCAATCCGATCTTCAATATTGAACAGTCGGATAAGATGATAAGTTTTGGGTAAGTGTGTTTTTGTGGGCTTTTGTTTTCTTATTTATTGACAAAATCTGTTTTTTAATTAGATTGAAACAAAAGCCTTCCCCGACACGTCGCTTATTGTGCCTCAGGCCAGTTGGTGGTGGTACCTTTTGGGCATCCTCTTTGGCATCATCATCCTCGCCGCCATTGTTGTCCTGCTTTACAAGGTAAATACTTTGTGAAAATATTTTCAACAGTATTTTAACGATTTTCAACAATTTTTTAGACTGGCTTTTTCAAACGAAACAAGGCCGAGCCGTACTCTCGAGTGGAAACCGAAGAACAGTGAACATGAACAAAAGGACTTTTTTCTACTAACGCACAAAGCACAAACTTCCCATTTCTTTCCCCCTTTAAACCCTTTGACCCAATCCATCCGTCCAGCACACATTTTGAAGAGACCTTTTGTGATGAAAACCTCTTTTAAACTTTTTATTTCTCAAAACCACCAAAAGCCAAGCACTGACAAATGACAGTGAGTTGTTCAGTGTAAACGTCCATTGCCTGCCTGCTCTTCACATTCATCTCACCCAATCTCTGCAACCTGAAACATTCCTTGACTTTACTTAATCTTCTGATTCTTTCTATCCATTGTTATCTCTCTTTTTATTTCTCCCCTTCTTCTTTTACAACTACTGTTTTACCCTCTTCTTTTTTTCACCCCCGTCAACACCCTCTCTCTTTTTTTCTCCTTTTTCTCCCCTTCCCTTCCCGTTGACGTTGTTGTATTCTAATTTATTTTATCTGTTTTATTATTATTACTTTACTTTACTACGTAACTGTGAAATAACACCCTTCTTCTTCTTTTACAATTTGTGCATTGCATGCGCGTTTTTTACATTCTCAAAAACCAAAATACCGTTGCGTCACTTGGATACGACACAGGTATGCTTGAAAAAAGCAATGTGAGAAACAAAAGTTACTGGTCACACGACCTTCAAAACACTGATCCATTGATCAGTTTTCTAATCAGTCCAGTCTGATGTCAGATGACAGCCTGTCAGTGAAGGTGGGGTGCGTGCATTGCCAGTACACAGTCTTATCAATAAAACCCTGGATTATCTCCAGATTTCACATGCCAAGGCTTCCAAGGCTTCGATACGAGACAATGCCGTTCACTGTGGCTGTTTGACTATAAAAACTCAGCAAAATCGATCAGAACTTTAGAAGAAAGCTCCCTCTCTTTCTCCCTTTTAGCCCTTACAGTTTTTGTCCACCAAATTACCACCACCACCAAAAAACCACCATGCGCATCTTCTCGCTCCTTTTCGTCCTGCTGCTGGTGATCAGCGCCGCCTTCGCCGAGATGCACCGCTTCTGCGGCGACCACGGCGACTGCAAGCACGTGGACAAGAACCACCCGGCGGAGTGCTGCATCAAGGGCAACCTCAACGGCTACCACGAGTGCCTCGACAACCCCAGCCCCGGACAGAAGTGCCCGCCCCTGCCCACCTTTGGAAACCACTAGGAAACCATTGACAATGAATAAATCAGCAAAACTAAGAAAGCGGAAGGAAGGAAAGAAGGAAGGAATCAGCAGCAACTTCAGCAACACACCATCAACACCAACATCAACACAGCTGTAAGAAGTAAGAACTCTATTTCTTTTCCATCACAAAAATTGACTTTTTGGAGTTTGAGCACATAACACCCCACCTTCAAAAACAACAACACCGCTAGTAAAATGTCTAAATAAAATTTAATCAAAAACTACCAACAGTTGTTTACTTTGAGTAAAACTTTTTTTATTATTAGAAAAGATTTGAAAAATTGAAACAACAAAATGAGATGATGATTAGAAAGAGGAGGAGGGTATAAAATGACAGGGTTAGAAATAACAGTGTATAAAAGTTCTGGTGTGTATAAATGGTTGGTAATACTTTATGTTTTGCTTTTTAGTTGATAATGTGACCACATAGTGCACACCATCACCGGTAAGTAGAGTGCTTTGAAGGGGAGTTTATAGTATTCACCATCATGGGCAAGTTCATTTTCAAATTGGTTTGAATACTTTGTTTGAGCTGTTTAAATTATAAGTTCCCTATAAAAGGGCAGCGGCAGTGAGGAGATATAAAAAGGGTGAGAGTGCACTTGCAATCATAATTGCCAGTGCACTATGCCAGTGCATCATCATCATCAATCCGGGTCTGCCATTTCAACTGTCTGTCTACTACTTTCTTTTTCCATTCAGTCCTACTACTTTCTCTGCATCATTTGCCACCACCAGTTCAGCATTTGTGTAGTGAATGATGACAGCAGAATGATGACTGGTTCAGGTAATTGGTAAAAAAGAGGAGAGGAGAAGGCAAGTGCTGAAGTTTGGCAATTAAAATCAGTGCAGCACTCAGGACGACGGCGGCGGCAGACAAAGAAGAAAAAAGAAGAGAATGTTCTTTTTCTTATTCTTCAAAGACGGACCTACCACTAGAGCAGTCATGGCTGACTTGATTTTCCGTCTGTCTGATATCTGTCGGCAGTGACTTTTTTTGCTCAATGAAGTGAATGAATTCTGGAGCTTCTTTTTTAGTAGAAGACATTAAAGACCAGGGCAAAGAGGATGCAGGCAACGTAGACGCCGAGGGCCACCCACCACACCAGCTGCTCATGGAGCTTCTGCTCAAAGTTCTTCAGCACCAGCAGGCCGATGGTGAGGCCGGCGGCCGCCCCGGCCAGGTGGGCCACGTAGGACACTGAGCCGCCGTCGTGGGCCATCGCCGAGGCGGCGTATCGATTGTAGATTGCTATGCCGACGTCTACTGAGACTAAAGAGTGAAAGGAAAAAGATTTGGTTAGAATAAGATTTTTAATCTTTTTTTAAAAGATACTCACCAACAACAAAGACGCCCACCAGGCGGACAAACCGAGCTCAATTTGGTTGTAGTTGAGGAGGACATTGGCGAGGTGGGCGGCCAGCAGCGCGTAGACGCCGCCCGAGGCGCCGACTAGGTACACCTCAGAGTCGAAGACGGAGGTTGCTAAAGAACCTGAGATTTTATTGAAAAAATTGGGTTAAAAACGGTTTAAAAATTTTTAACAATTTTAAAAGTTTACCTGCAAGAACGCCAGACATGTAAACGACGCCGATTCGGGTGGAGCCGTGGACCATCTCCAGCGGCAGGCCGACCAGCAGTTGGACTAGGAGGTTGAAGAGCAGGTGCAGCCAGCTAAAGTAAAAAAAATACTTAAAATATGTTCTAAAGATTTTTAGAGAAAAGATTAGCTTACCCTGCATGGAGGACCATGTAGAGGAAAAACCGCCAAATTTCCACCTTACGATCCGGTCGGTAGATGAAGAGGCTGTCAATGGGAATCGGCCCATTGGGAGTGACTGGGCCGGTCTGATTGGCGATGGCGTAGTAGCTGAAGAAAATGAGCTGGAAATTGAAGAAAAAAAATTAGCACATTTTAAACTCCCGTTTTCTATATCACCAAATATACCTCGACCAGAGTAATGGTGAGAATAAAGATCGGCGGCGGCATACAAGAGTACATGTCAGCGTAGTACTTTCGATCGCGCTCATCACTGAGAAAGTGTTTTGCCACCGTTCCAACGAGCTTCCCAAAAAGGGGCGGCGGACTGGAGGTCTTTGTGTGAACTCGATAGGCGGCCTCGTAGCTGCTCTCTCCTGAAGAGTAATTATCAGCGAGTAGGAAGCGGAAGATCGTCGAACATCGTAGGCGGAGGCAAAGTGGACCGCATGATGAGGACACAGCTGACCCTGATGACCGTGCTGAAGAAGGTGCTCCAGGCTGTGCCGAGAGCCACCTCCGCCTGAGGTGGCGGTGGCCGTCGTGGCGGCCATTCCGGTTTCCGGTCGGCCAAAAGAGGTGCTGGGCGTTTCGACTGATGTTCCAGTTTGACTAGTTGTTCCGTTGGTGTACGGCAGGAGTGTGTAATTGGAGGGAGAGATGTGCACCTCAGGATGAAATGGTTGAAGTTGAGGAGGAGGAGGAGGAGGTGAGGGAAGTAGAATTCCTTGTTCTAAATCTTCAACTGGTGCTGAAGAGGACGAGGTTGTGGCATCAACGACTTGGCGAGCATCGCCCGGTGCCTGCTGATGATGTCCTCGTGGTACTGGTGCGGTTGATGACCGTAGTGACTCGAATGACCTCCATAGTATCCGTTTTCGCCGCCGCCGGCAAAGTGGCGAAAGTAGTCCTGGTAGGCGGTAGGCATGGTGACCTGGACGGCAGCTCTCGCAACAGTCAATGGCTCGTTGACTTAGCTTGGGCTTTTCGTTCATCTGAAGAAAAAAAGGACAAAGCATTGGTTAGTTCTACAGGTGGTTGACAGTGGAAATAGAAAAAAGAAAGAGATTGAAATTCAGTGGCATTTTAGTCAGTAGCAGTAGTAGTAAGTCATCATCATTCTTTTGAAAGAGGCAAGTGACCGCATCGATCACCGTGGAGTCATCGGTTGCTGTCCTCTCTGTTAGCTCCTACCAAAGTCAGAGTCTGGGTAATTTAAGCAAAACACTAACCAAAATAGTACTAATATATGCTTATGAAGTTAGCTAGCAACGACTCTCTGACTGACTGACTGATGTATCTCTCAATGTGTATTGTCTGCCCGTATTGAAAGGTGTTTGAGAAGAAAAAAAGAAGAAGACGGTCGTCTAGTTTAGTCAGTTAGTTAGCTCTAACTTGCAACACAGAAAAGCAGAAAACACCGTCTCTCGAGAGTTCCTAAGTGCGCCTAAACCCGTTTAGTTTTGACTGCTGCTGAAGTTGCTCCTGGTGGTGATAATGGGAGCCAGGGAGCAGAAGAAGAACACAATGGACACACTTTGTTGCACACACTGCTGTTGTTGTTTGTTGTCTTGCGCTGCTCCCGGGATATGATAAGTGGCGGCAGTGAACTGAGAGCAAAAAATGAGAGAGAGAGACAGCTTTATCGAGTAAAGTGATCAGTGGTAGGCTTGGTGCTGAAGAAACTGAAAAAGAAGAAAATACCGGTCCAGTTCACCGCTAGACAGTGAAAGACTTCAAAGAGTGTCTTCAGGCACCAGTTTTCAGCCTACACTACCACCACTGAATGACATTTGCATTATTCATTAGAAAATGCAAGAAATGAATGAATCCTTCAACTGTAGTTGTCACCCGTTCTGCCACCACCACCACTGCCACCTCTGTCCTCAATTTGCATTGAGAGCACTTGCAAAAAAAGAGGCAGGCTAATTAGCTAATATCGAGAGCAAACAAAAAGAAAGAGAGAAGTATCAATTTTCAATCCCCTCTTTAAACAGAGTTCTCTCTTTTGCACATCTCCCTTTGTTTTCTTTCCTTCTTTAAACTGCGACCATGTCGAATCAATTTACACTTGGCAATTACCCAGTCAGTCAGTCAGTTTGTTCAGCAGCAGCAGCAGCAGCGCCAGCAGAAGCAGAATACAATGGATGTGCACACAATTCGTGTTCCTCCATTCCCAGGTAACGAGACAATTTGCTGAGTGCTGCTCACTACTGCTGCTGCTGCTGATCACACACCGGGACACATGGACACAACAAAGAAAAGAAAGAAAGAAAGATGTTAGGAGGGGGGTGCTCAGGATAGAGACTCTAAATTGTCCGTGTGTGTGTGTGTTGATGTGCATCACTGGCACTAGCATCATCATCATCATCATCATCATCATCACCGCCAACAAAACAGAACACAATCGACTAACGGATGTGTCTGTCGGTCGGTCGAACTGAATCCTGCCGCCACAGAAGCAGAACTCTAAAGCTCAAAACGCTAAGCTGAACATCTCGGATTGAAATCGCTCACATGATAATTGCATCAAACAATTACTGAATCAGAGTGCTGCTGCTGCATCAACGGGAAGAAGAGGAGGAGGAGGAAATCGCCCGCGCTGCTGCTTATCTTATTTTTATTTTGTATTTATCCACCACACTCTATTCGCCCTGCTGTGTGTGTTTATGGGCAAATGCTGCTGCTCTTCTTCTTTCTCAAGTGTTCGCCGCCGCCGAGTTTCTGTCGGCAGCAGCAGCAGCGGCGACGGCGACGACGGCGGTGAGAGGTACACAGACACAAAACACACACTACTCTCTCTCTCCGATTTATGCCAAGTAATCATCGTCATCATCATCATCATCGTTCAACACACACCCAGATTTAGCTACAAAGGTGGTAGAAGAGCAAAAAGCGGAGGTGGATGAGAAGAAGGAGAAGGAAGAAGAAGGGGACAACGACTGATTCTGCTGCAAACCACACACACACACACAGCAAACGATTTGACCTTATGAGAGGCAGTAGAAGAGCGGGCAGCAAATTAATTGTAACATGTTGAGTGCAGCAGACAACAACGAAGGTGATTTGCGGGATGGTGCTGGCTGGCTGAGGCAGGCAAAGAATGCAAAGGTCCGGTTAGATTAGATTCCAGCGTTGTGATGATGCAAAGAGCAGCAGCAGCAGCACCACCACCAGACGATAAAGGTGGGTGGTGCAATAACAAAAAAGTGGTCATGGGATCACTCAGAAAACAAGAGCACTTATTAGCAAATGAAGTGTGATGGTAGTGCAATGGAAATGGTGACCAGATGGTCAGTCACCTGGTGGTGGTCAGCAGCAGCAGCCGGCCAAGCGTAGGTGTCCCCGAGCGGAGACGGGCGAGTAGTGCTCGCTTTGGAGTGTGTGCACTTATGCAAATAGAGAGTGGTATAAAGTGCTGCTGCTATTGGTGGTACTTGTGGACACAATTGTGTCTGCCATTCCCTCCCTTCCTCCCCCTCTTTCTTTTTTTTGGGTTCAGTCTGTCATGGCAGCCGCGGCGGATGTTTGAACGTGTTGGCGGAGCTGCTCTTTTTTCTGTGCCCGGGCAAACAGCAGTATTGCGCCAGTATATTGAACGACAGGCAAATCTCTGTTGCACTTCGGCAGCAGTGGCAGCTCACAGTCATCATCGCAGTCATCATCATCATTTGCTCTTTTTTCTCCTCGTTGTACTACTACCTCCTCCTCCTCTCAACTCCTCGTCAACTTCAATTTGGCGATTACAACACGAACACACACACACACACTGGCTAAAATACGGTCACGGAACAGAGCAGAACAAGACAGAACAGGACACACAGAAAGGAAAAAACTGCGGCAGTGAGAAAATTGTGTGTGTGTGAATTCAGTGCAATTCAGACAAAGGAAGACTGGATCCGTTCGAAAATTGCCCCCTCGCCGGAATTGAGGTGAAATTCAGCGGCAAAAGAATGTTCATTGGCAGCAGTAGCAGTAGCACCCTGCTGGAAATCCGCTACCTCAAAAAATTTACCTCCCGATTGAGCGAATGTGCTGTTGCTGCTCGGAAGGGCGAAACACTGCCTTTTTTCTGACCAATGTTTGCACATAGGTGGTCAGTGACACGCAACGAAAATGAGAACGAAAATTGGGCGACACTCGCCTGATGAAGTCTCCTCTTTTCTATTTTCTATTCTAGTTTACTGTTTTGTTTGCTCAGGTTATTACCAGCCAGGCAGCCAGCCAGTCGGCACCCATTATTGACAATTGCCAATCTGCACGACCTCTCTCTCCCTTTTGCAATAGACTAACCAAAAAACCAGAATTGGCGGAAAAAACAGGAAAAAGTACAAAGAGAAAAAGGGAGAGAAAAAAGTTGCATTTATATTGTACTGACCAACTGTTGCGTAGGTGGTGGTGGTGGCTGCGGCGATGATGAAATCAGTAAAATCAGTCAAAAGAGGGGAACAATTCAACTCTGCAGTGACAGTGGCAGTAATTCATGTCAACCCCTCTTCACTTTAAAGAAAATGAAGTGGTGGTGAAAGATGAAGCACTCGCAGAAAGTGAAGAAGAAGAAGATTTGGAGAGGTGCAAAAGATTTATCAGTAAAAATTTACGAGTGTTTTCAAACAACGGTGTATTTTAGTATTCCAAAACGCACAAGTGCACAACACAAAGCACAGCAGTTCAGAAATAGCCACAAAAAAGTTTTGAAAAAAAGTTGAGACAAGAAGTTGGGCACACACGTTCACTCGAAGCGGACACTCGAACGACTCTGACGCGGTGTCGGCCAGTGAGCGAGCCTTTTAGAGTTGTTGCCTGTTGCCTGTCTTCTTTCTCTTTCGATTTTGCCGAAGCAGCAGAAGTTCTGCTCTTGCGCTTCAACGACCCTCGCTCCTGCTTTGCTACTGTTGCCCTCTCTCCTCTCTCTTCTTCCTCCTCTTCACTTTGTATTATTATTACTTTGCCCGGATCACCACCACCACCAGCGATCACTGCTGCAGAAGAAGAAGAAGAAGCAGTGTGGTCCGCCTTTCCTTCAGCCCAACAGCAGCAACAGCAACAGCAGCCCGGCTACTTGGACCGCTACTTTGTTTTATTATTTATTTATTTATATGATTTAAAATCGAAAACGCTCTGTGGGGAGGCAACAGTGGCAAAGGCAGAAGCAACTGTTGAACTAGTGAATGAATGAATGAATGAACTATTGTTGGTGCTGATTAACTGATTTGATCGACTGCTAAATACTGCTGCTGCTGCTTCTGGTTTTTTCTCTTAAACAATTTCCCTTAACTGATTCAGAGAAGAAAACTGCAGAAAACAAAGTGCTTGCATCAAAGACAAAGGTAGAAGTGCACGCCACCGTGACTGGTGATATTGCCAGCTCCTTCTTCACCTTCTTCACCTTAGTCACCTTCTTCATCTTAGTCATCTTAGTCAACTTCTTCTCCTTCTGCAATCACCAGACTGAGCTAATTAGCGGCGTGTGTGTGTGTGTGTTTGTGACCGTCTGGCGAGATGATCGGACACACAGTCAGCCAGCCAGTCAGACACAGCAGGCAAACGATGGGCACCAGGTAGACAGTGCACGGGCAGGCAGGCACAAATTGGTGCCACAAGCAAAGGGCAACAAAACCGAAACGACAACAGCAGTAGCAACTGGTGACACTAACGACGAGACAACTGCCACTGGCACTGTCGTCAGCGAAGCATGGCACAGCAGAAACCTCCAACCGAGGGTAACTTAATTTCGTGTGCCCTGACACTAGACACAGCGCCTGTGCCCTAGGTGCATCAGCATCAGCAGCAGCAGCAGCAGCCTCCAATGTCCTTTCCCCCATTTCTCTCTCTCTCTCTCTCTCTATCAACTTCGAACCTGTCAACCTTCTGCTGTTGCCTGCTGCTGCCATCAGCTACCTTATGTCACCGCACCGCACAGAGCACAGGAAGGAAGCACCTTTCGGGGAGAAAGAAAAAGAGAAAGCCTGCTGCCCTAGGTCTTCTCCTCTGCTCGCTTCGCTGGTAACGCGTGCCGTGATCGACTTTTTTTCCCTTCTTCTCGGCTTGGCACTGCACCTTCTGCTGCTACTGCTGTTGTCCTTGCTTCAACGACAACTTTGGCAGCTGTCGCAAATGGCGCACACCAGTGCAGTGCACTGCAATGCAACTTGACTCGTGCCAGAAGACCAGCAGATGAAAGGAAGGAGCAAATGGTGCAAATAGAAAGAGAGAGCCTAGGCTTAGCCCTAGCCTGAACATTCAAAGTGCTTTTTTGTCTGCCCGGGCCTAGGCAGACCGGGGGCCTAGCAGACAGGTATTTTTCACCATTTGCTCTGTTCATCTGTTCAATGGCAGCAACAGCAGCAGCAGAAGGTACAGTTGAATTTAGCGGCGGCACGTGCTGCTGCTTCAGTGCTACAACTACCGTTTTGGAACGGGGAGAAGGTCACAGACATCTGCCAACGGAAATTTTTGCTAACAGATCATAGAGCAAAAGGAGAGGAAAAAAGAGGGGAAGGGGACAACAGGGCCGGTGGAAAAAGAGAGAAGGACCAGTCATTAAGCCGCAGATGACTGAGCTGAGCTGAACTGGACTAAAGTCGAAGTGCTGGCCAGCAGCACGCGTCAGCAGCGAGCCACCGAATTTGTGTTGCTTTTTCAGTTCAGTTCAAAGAACGTCTTTGGCGTTCGACGGTAGCATTAGCTGTGGCTGAAACTGTTGCTGATATCAGGGCAATCGCCGGACAGCGACCTGCTGCTGCTCAGCTCAGCTCAACTAAACTAAACTAGTGTACTTTGAGCATATGTCAAGCGAGGCACGTGTCACCTCCTCCTCCTACTCCACAAAACCATCAAAAGAAAGCGTTCAGAAAAAGAAAGATATTTTGTTGCTCTTTAGCCTCGAGAAAGGAAGAAAAGCTTCAGACACGAGACTCAGTTCAACGCTGAAAATGAGCGAGTGATTTATATTTATATTCCTTCGATCTCTCTTCACTGCAATTTTTCTTTTGAGCTAATATTTCTGTTGAGGGCAGAAAACTAATGGTTTCAATAGGAAGAAGACAGCCAGAATTTCTATATTTAGCAATAACATAATAAAGCCTGACAAGTTGTCCACGTTGTTTCGTTGTTGCTGCTGCTGAAGAAGAGAAACTAAGTGACAATTGCGAGCTTCCGAGAAAGACAGAAGGAAGGAAAGCTGCAAGCTGTGTAATTAGAGCAATTCACGAGCTTGCTCTCTTCTTGAGCTTGGTAGTTGATAGGATCAGCAGATCAACAGCAGCAGAGGATCAACAACAGCAAGTGTGAATCAGGGGCTTTTGTTCTTAGCAGTTGCTGCTGATGCAGGCCATGAGATCATTTCTGCACAGTGCAGCAAAATCGTTTGAGCGAGGGTCGCTCGTGCCGCTCGCGCGCGCGAGCGAGCGAGCAACAGCCGTCTTTTCCCTCGTTTCCGTTTCGTTTGCAGCAGCAGCAGGAGATCAGGAGAAAAGATCATCACAACAGCAAATGGCAGCAGCGGGGAAGTGCGTCCGCCACATGCGTAACACGTGTGCTGCTTTCAGTCGTTGATTGTGTGGTTCCACAGCACCCTCAAGCTCTATGAATATATCCTATGCATGAGCTTCATTTTTTCGCTTCCCCTCTCCACCAAATTGGTAGAGATAAAATAAAGACATAAATTATGCAGATGCAGAGATGAGGAGAGGGAGAAGACCAGAAGCTGACACTGACAATGCTGCTGCTGCTGCTGCTGCTGTTAATTCGCAATGAACACAGACAAAACAGGGGACAGAAAATGTGAAGCACACTCGCCTTGCACACGACCAGGGCACTTCTGTTCTTCTTCTTCTTCCAATTTGGCTGCCACGCTGCGTTAGGTCACTTAATAAGGCACAGAGAGAAAACTGATGATGATCGTGAAGAAGAAGAAGAAGGTTCATGATCATCAAGAGAAGAGGGAGGACAGTGGCACCAGGCACTCAAATTAGTGTCGCCTCAGTGTTCAAGGGTGTTCTTTGCAGTAAAAAAGAGGCAACAGATTTGTTATTTCAGTTGCGCATTTCTCTTGTTGATGGAAGAGAGTGTGGCTTATTTTTGTCTCCGGTTTCCTCTTCAGAATCAGCAGCAACAGGTTAAGGTCACAATTTCAAAAATGGTTACCAGAATAAGAAGAGGATATTACCATATTAGTTAAAAAGTTTCTTTCATTTGCTAGACTTCAGTTGCTCTTTCTAGACTGAACGGCGACGGACGGCAGCAGCAGAAAGGAAGAAACACAGAAGAAGGGCGAAGAAACATTCGCAACATTGTCGGGCAGTAATATAAAAATCAATCTTTTTTAATCACACAGCAAAGCACAGTGGAAAACCCAAAGTAACGATTTCGAGACAGGAGACAACAAAACAAACAATAGCCCGCGCGGGCAGTAGTAGTAGTTAATGATTGCCGAAGAGGGTAAAGAGAAAGAGAGAAAGAGAGAAAGACAAAAGAAAGCAAAGCAAACAGTGCAACAAGCAAAACAGCAGCAGCAGCAGACATAACAAGAAGAAGAAGGAGAGAAGGAGAGCAAAAGCGTGAATGAAAACATGCAATGTCCTCAGCAGCAGCACCAGCCCACGAAACGGTCATTTAGTCCCCAGGGGCCAAAGAACACATTTATCTGCCTAGCTAGGTTTGCTTTATCGCGATTGCGAGCCGTAAGCCTACTACTAAAGTCAAAGTCGAAGCACTAGGTCTATTGGCCACTTCAGCAACGGCGGCATCGTTTGCTCTTTGGACTTATTCTCTTTTCCCTCTTCTTCTGCAAGTTCTCACAGTGTGTGCACACACAATGTTTTGTGTTTTGTTGTTACCTAAACCTCATTTCGTGCTCATTTTCTGATTGCACACACTCTCTCCCTCTCCCACTTATCGCCACTTTCTGTCTGTCTGTGTGTGTGTTTTGTTGGACGACAGAATACAGCAGCAGACCTCAAGTTATTCTCTCAATCGTATTTGTTGCCTCCAATTGGTCTGCCAACTGTTCAACGGTAAGTTGGGAAAGGGAAGACGATTAGACGATGACCGCCCGGGCCCGGGCCTGCCTGCCCTCACACAATGTCAAAAGCTGGGCCCAAAATTGTCGCACAGTTGGGCCCTGGATAGTCAAGTGAATGAATGAATCTTGAACATGAATTGGCGGAATTCTCCTCTTCTCGGCCAATATTCTCACAATAGACTGCAACGATTGCCTGCCTGCAACAGGAGCTAAAGAATTGGCTTCTCAATGGCCACCACCACCACCACCGGCGGAATATGGTGACCACTACAAAGAAAAGGGAAAACTGAGTGCTGAAGAAAACTGCCACCGAATAATCTGTCAGAGTATTGCCTGTCCTCTTTATCTTGATTGTCAGAATGAATGAATGAATAAATCAATGAATGAGTGAGTGAGCAAACTGAAAAAAAGAAGGAAGAAGAAGAAGGAATTGCCGTGCGGTGGTGGTCAGCTTTTGAAAGAACATTTTTAAGCCTGACAATTGACACTGTGCCAATTGGCTACCACTTTTTTCCTCCATTCAAAGAGTGCTGCTGAATTGATCAGTCAGTAGAAAAAACCGCACTAAAACTCTTGACAGCTAGAAATTGTGAAGAATTCAAGTGACCAATTCGACTTGCTCATTTCCTCAAATGAAGATGAAGAATTGACCTTGCACAGCTGATGGCCTAAATAAGCAATAATCTGTCTTTTTCTCCATTTCAGCAGATGGCAGAGAAAAAGATGATATCATCTAGCAGCTAAGTTGCTGTATCATCACTTTACCTCACCTCACCTCACCTCCTCACCACCTCAATTCAGTTGAGTTCGGTGTTGTTCCTCTGTTATTCTTGTGTTCCTCGTTTTTTGCCACTTAATTAGGCCACACCGTCTGGTCCCTCTCTCGCTCTCGCTCTCTCCTTAGCGCAGCAAATTGATGAGCGGCTGTCAACACCACCACCGTCGTAGTAGTCGAAGACGTCGAGTTGAACAACAACAAGAACAACAAGGCACACAAAAGGAGCGAAAAAGGTAAGCGCCCTACAAATTAGTCACCGCCGCCGCCGATAATCACATTGAGAAAGAGGGGCCAAAAAACTGACGACTGTTGCTGCTTCGATGAGGCGCTTTACTCTCTGCTCTGCTCAAGGACAGCTTTGGTGGAAAAACAGCCGTTCTCTCTCTCTCTGTGCAGTGGTCAGCAAAGATCGACCGATCGACCGACCAACTGACGGGCAAATGATGATCACGTGTGTGGGCACCACCAGTTGCCGCGCAGACATATGCTGCAAACATATGCCGCACAAATGTGCGCGCAACAGTCTGCAGTTTTTTTTCTGATGCTCTTTCAATTCAGCGGCAGCTGATCGTAATTGGTCATGTGCCCGGTGGTCAATGTCGGTCGGTTTGTGTGTTTTTCTGGCCGTCTGCTCTTTTCCGAGTTGCAATGTTCAATTAAAGACTGATGTTGGTAACATTGTTGCAATATGAGCAGCAGCAGCGGCAGAAGCAGCAGAGGTAGAGCCGTCTGCCGCTCTCATTCATTCCCCTTTTTTACTTCTCTTTTCGACCAAAAAAAGTACACTGCATCGATGATATGTGCAACTCCTTGTGCATTGCACTGAGAAGGAGTTGTTTATTATCATCAAAAAGAACAAAAATCGAGGGTGGGAGAAATGGGAATGGTGGTCGTTAATAGGGAGAAGAAAAATGAGTTTTCTTCTTTTTTTCTTCTCGTCTACCTTCTTCTTCTTCTTCTTTCACCTCGCCGACACATACACAGGTCTTCTCCTCGTTGATGGCTGAAGAATGGCCAACTTCTCCTTCTTCCCATTCTCCATCTTCGACATCTTCGTTATCTGCAGTGTTTATTGGCCAGCATCACCAGCTAGCTACCGCCGTCGAAGTTCTTCTTCTTCTTCAGCTATCAACGGCACAATTCTCCTTTTCTCTCCCCTGACTCAACAATTACCTCCCCCTCTTTGCCCAATTTGCTGCTGCTGCCAAACTACAACTATTTTTCTTCCCTATTTTCTGCCATTTTCTTCCTTTGTACTTGTCCGCCACACACTACTAGTGATGGTGCTGGATTCACAAATTATCAAATGCCACCGCCTAGGCGGTGAGTTTCAACTGTCAGAGCCTGGTGAAGAAGAAGACAACTTGAAGAGTAAGTGCTGAAATGGTCGCTCACTCACTCACTCACTGACTTGTGTTAAATGGACAGTCCACGCCTCATCGATTGGCGGCCTGTGTGAGCAGAGCCTGTGTCGGCCTCGTCGTCCATACGACCATACACGACCATCATCTACTACCTCTCGTCTCTCTCTCTCTAATTGAAGATGGACACGACCGATAGGCAATAAATAAGTGAGTGAGAGAGGGGAGAGTAGGAAAATTAACGAGACTGTGCCTTACCTTCTACACACGAGTCTCTAACAAGCACGAATAATTTATATGAGTGTGTGTCTGTTATCGGTACTGAATCGAAGGCATCGGCAGTATCTGCAGTGTCTGCTGCCTGCTCACAATGAGCGCCGGTGCCAATCTATTGGCCCATCAACACCGAGGAAGACATCTTCATTTAGTCTTTGGAATAGAATTCATAAAGTCGTTTAGAATAGAATCCGCCCAGCCACCCAACACGAGCTCCTGCCTCATCATCATCATCATCATCATCAGCACATCAGCAAAAGCTTTTTGCTAAAAGACTGCCTTACTAATTAGGCAGTATCAATCACCTGAGGATCGTTTTGTTTTTTCATATAAAATCCAATCAGCGAAGTCCTACTACTCTCCTTTCACATTAAATTACTTAATCAAGCTGCTGCCGTCATCGCCACCTCGGTGGTGCTAATTTGACGGCTGCTGTTTCGGCTGATTAAAATTTGTTGCCCCGACAACCTACTGTTTCAAATTCGGTGCTAATTACAAGAGATGATGAGAGTCTTGTTAGCACCACCTCAATTCATCACACTGACAATTAGAGCAGTTTTGAGCAGCAGTTAACTATTTTAGATCTTCTTATTCTCTTACTAATCTGCTTTCATTCTCTCTGCTCATTCAACAACGACTAATCCGGCTACTGAATTAAGTGGAAGAATTTAGAATGAAAAAAGAGGGCCACAGTGGTTGTGCAAATACAGACACAAGTTGACTGACAAAACTGACAGATTGTCGTCCTCATCAAATCAACTGAGTGAGCGGCAAATAAACTCAAGCAGAGATTGTGTCCGGCCTTGTGCACTGGCCACCACTCAAACACACAGGTAGACACAGTTTCGGTGCGGTAGGTGAGCACACACACAGAACGACCGGTGGAATTTTCGTACGCTGCCAAATGCTGTGGAATGTCAAATGTTCAGCCAGTCAGTCAGTTCAAATGTGTGCTGCTTCGGTGACTTTGACTGTGGGCCACTTGCGACACACAGACGGAACAACAGAAGGCAAAAGGCAGCAGCACCTCAAAACCGTCGCCAGCGTAAAAGGCAACAGGTGTCGACCGTAGAGAACCGAGCAGAACCTGTGCACAAGTGCACATGAAACATTTGCTGCTGCTGGAAAATGTGGTGATTAATTAGCACACACACAACAGACTGAAGGTTGAAATGAACAACTGGTGAGCAACAACAACAACGACGACAAGAACAACAACAACGTCTGCTGTTGCCTGTGACACTAATGAACCCAACGGCCAACTCAGTTTGGTGAGCAGTGTCAGCAGGTGGAGAATGACAATTCTCAAAGAAGAGGAGGAAGAAGGACAGCAATTAAGCAGCGAGGTTGAAGGGAACTTCTTTGGAGACGTAACATAAAACACAATTACCGAGTGGGAGGTATCTCACAAGAGAGGGAGAGAGAAAGAGAGAAAGGAAGATAAACAATAAGAGAATGAGAGAAAAACAATCAATCTGAAAATTGCTGTAATCAAGAGCACTCTGCTCTCCTTCTAATGATGTGATGGCATCGAAAAGTCGATCAATCGATGGCTGCGATTCACTGCATTTGGCAGTTGTCCCACAAGTTACTCTCTTACGGAATGAAAAAAAATTCAACAGTTGCTAATCGAATTTAGAGAAGTTCGGAATCAGTGCGCTCAATCGAATCATCAGAAGAACAGAAAGCGGCGGCGGTAGTTAAAAGTAAAAATGTTAGTTAGAGGGAAAGAAGGTGATGAAGGTGATCATCAAACGAAGCGACGATGACGACGACCTGACCGGTCAACACACCTTCTTTTTCACTGTCAGTCAGTGTGAGTGTGTTACACTATGATGAATCCTCTTTCCACCAATTTTATTCTTTCTCCTGCAGACTATGACTTTGGCCAATAAAAAAACTGTGAAAGGAGCAGACAAAAAGGAGAGCAAAGAAACTTTATGTGTGAGTTCAGAAAGAAACAAAAAGCAAATAGATATATAAATGGAGGTAATTCAAATAAATAATTTGCCGCCTGAAAAAGAGAGAATAAAAAGTGGTGGTGTATATGACTTGAAGGGAAGGGAAGAAAAAGAAGGTAGGGAGGGCAACCATTTCATTTGGCCGTAATTAAGTTGCCCCGTAGTAGTAGACTAGAGTGACAATTTACTGCTGCTCCAGACAAAAAGCAGAAAAAGTTGGCAAAAGTGTCAAGCCTGTGTTGTTGTCGGTTGCCTGGCCAGGTACACCGTTGTAATTTTTGACAGAGTGCGGTAATAAAAGGGCACAAGGACAAGGTAAGGCGTGAAGTGCTGTCACAATAAATTCAGTCAAACTGCCTCAATTGTTTTGACAAACTGTAGAGAAGGAAAGCGAAGGAAAAGAGAATATTTATTTGTCAACTTGACAACACTGGACAACTTCACTTTCCAGTGGACTCAACTCTTGAAACTCAGTGTCACCTGGGGTGATACTCCTCTTGTTGGTGGTGGTGGTGGTAATCAATCATGTAATCGTTCTCTCTCCAGTGTTGCGACAAATTCGAGCGCTGAACCTCCTGAACCTCTCAGCATGAACTCCTTCCCTCCCTTCCTTTCCTTATTTTAATTTGCTGGATGATTTTGAAGCCCTGAAGCTCACCACCTCTGACCAGTTGTGTGTGGTCTTTCTTTCTCAGTTCCCCTACTTTCTAACTAGGTAGGTCTCGCTTCAGTGAAATGCCCCTGCCTCTGTTTTTCCTTCTCTTTCTCAGCTCTTTTAACCCTTTGCACTTTGACTTTCTCGTTAGCGTAATCAAACGGCTGTTGCTGATGACTGAAGGCACGCACCAGGCTCTAAACTTGCCAGACACCATTGTTTGCATTGCAGTGCCAATTAAAGAGTAGGACGAAGAACAGACTCTGAAAGGAAAGGCTTTGAAGACGATAGTACAATTCAGCCACACACGAATAAAATACATTTCATTTTATATATCTTTGCCTAAACAATTAGCAATACCAGACAGAGCAGACAGACAAACAGACAGTAAAAGCAAACAAAGCATCAACTACCGCCGATCATCATCATCATCACTAGCAGCAATGACCAGGCTGCTTTTGAATGAGTGCAACAAATATGCCGACTAATCACTACCGTGAAGAAGAGAAAGAGCAGGTCGTGGGAAAGTTCTTTTTGCTGGTGTGTGTCCTGGTGGTGAATGATTCCTGGTACAAAAGAAATGTGCTCTATCTTTTACCACCTAGTGCTGGTGATGGTAACAGAGAATGAGCTCAATCGAAGAGAACTTCTGCTGCTGCCGAACAAAAGCGCTCGATTCACAGTGGCTGTTTTTCAAATGATTGAATTTGATTTATCATCACCCGCTAAGCTGTCTGAGCCTGCACTAAAGTTGTGCTCTTCTCTTTTGTTCAGTTCAGCAAATGTGTCGGCCAAATTGGCCAATAAATTAGCCGCTTGTTTGCTGGGGGATTGTTATGTGTTAGCTGTGATATGGATGCTTTTTTAGCTCAATATCGAGTGCTGAGTTTTTATTGACTCTTCCACCTTGGTGGCCTCTAACTCAAAAAATTTAATATTTTTTTCTGTCTATTAAGTAAACTAAAAAAAATTTGAAATTCTTTGTAAAATTCTTGATTAGTTCAACGCCACAATCTTTCTACGTTTTGATGCCAAATTTAAAAAATATGACAGTCAGATTGGAAATGGATTGCAGTAAAGTTCAGAGGTCGTGACAAAAACTTCCTTTTTTACTTAAAAACACATTAGCACCTCTTTCCGGTCGGCACTATCTTTTTCTTTATCTCTTTTTTAGCCTCACTATTCAGAGAGCTCAACACAGCTCGTCCAGTCATCTGTCTTTGACCATTAGTTCTCTTTCAACGGGAAAAAGAAAAAGTTTGAGTGGGGGAAGCAAAGTAGAGCACAAGGCAAATGTGCTCTTGTCCAGTCGTCACGAGTTCGTTTGCTGCTCGAACTCTGCGCGGCTCACTTTTGACTGACCGACCGACTGTCTCTCTGTCTCAACTAGGACCTCTCTTTCTACGATTGACCACGCGTCACAGTGTCGACAGTAGTGGACAGCACTGCACTGCACTGAAAGCGAAGCGAAGCAAGGCAAAGCAAAAGTTGGCGGTGGTAAAACAAACAGAGACATGGGCACACATGTCTTCAGAAGAGTCGAGGAGGCCAAAGCTAACTGTCAGTGAGTCTGTCTGCCAGATAGCTTCAGCAGGATAAACACCACAGAGCAAGAAACGACTGTGGCCACAAACCAGAGACCAGAGCAGACACACACAGACACATAAACACTTCATCTATCTTCGGAGCGGGCTGACTGACAGACAGACGAGCTGTGTGCCTGTTCATCTGTTTGGGGACTGTCAAAAACGGAAGCGGACGTGTTTGATACTTTTGAAGATTGGCCAAAGGGAGGGGGGTCAAAAGTTAAAGCTAAACAGCTGTGAAGGATAGTTTTTAATTTATGTAAAAATTTTTGTTTTATGTTTGGGTTTAATCATAAATTGAAACAATTTAGGAAACAGTAAAAAACAAATTTAACTATAACTTCCGGTCACTTCCGGTGCAGATAAAAATTATTCAAGTGATGATACAATTCTCGAACCGACCAAATATCACCACTGCTTCAAAAGCACTACTACTTTTTGTTGGTCATCTTTTTTCTCTTCTCAACTCTGGTCGCTACTGCCATCTCTTGCAGGGGAATGGGAGTTCAGCGGTGAACAGAGAAAAAAGATGAGACAGTACTGGCAATGGAAAAAAATCAATGCTTTCAATGCTTTCTTTTGTCTAATTTATCTCCTAAAAGCTGATAACAACCACCTGTTAATAATAACAATCATTGTGCTCAGCTGCTGTCAAAATATTGATTAGATTTTTGCAGCAGCTTAAAATGAACAAACGGTGACCATGAATAGAAAAAAGCGTGCGGGAATCAGTCAGAACACTTTCCCAGGCACTTCGGCAGTGGGCAAAGATTTCGGGAAAAGATTCTGCCGCTGCTGCTCTGTGGCAGCTTTTTCTGTTGTCTCTCCCTCTCTCTCTCATTTTTTTTCTAGTGATCAGCTGTTCAGTCAGTCTCTGTGACAACTTTAGTTCATTTTTGGTAGTAATTTAATATCTTCTTGGCCTATTATCGTCTCGCTGATCATCTCTTCAAGTACCATCACCCCCATCACCACCACCACCTCTTCAGCTGCCAGAAGCTATGTCAGCAGCGGACGAGGATGTCCTCGACGACGGCGGCGGCAATGGCAACAAAACCGAAGTGGCGAAAGCTGAAACGGCGAAAACCGAAGAAACCTTTTCACCACCAACACCTTCTTTATCAACAGTGGGCGAGCAGATCGAGGAGCTGTACCGCTTCCGAGACGCCTACTTCACCGCCGTTCCCGAAGCGGAGTTCAGTCTGAAAAATGCTCGCATCGAGAGCCAGCTCAAGGTAAACAAAAGCTGTTTGTTTTCTTTCTGGTTTCTAAATCATAACATTTTTCATCCAGAACATCTTGTCAACATTGGAGGCTGAGGCTCTGGCGCCGAGCCGGGCCGAGGACCCAGTGACCTACTCCTTTCTCAAGGCTCGACTGCTCAACATTCGAACTGATTACGATCCGGAGGTGAAAGAGCTGCTGACCAAGGCGGTCAAGCTGAAACCAGCGGATACTGCGCTGTGGAATGAGCTAGGTGAGCTTTAATTTCATCGTTTGTTTACGTTTTTCCTTCACGTTTCTAAATGCCTACGATAACTACTTTTTCCCAGGCGAATGCTACCGTAAGGCGGACGACTTCAAGATGGCCCTCACCTGCTTCGAGACGGCGCTGAAGAACTGCCCACAGATCGATCGGCCCTCCGCAGCGCCAGCATCATCCTCCGATCGTTGCCTGCCACCTCAGGCGAAGAACGCCGGGCGAACATCCTCCGCAGCGTCGACCTGGCCAAGCGGGCCCTGGCGAGCGAGGGCGGCCTCGCCGAGCCGGCCAGCTGGGTCGTCCTCGCCAACGCCTACCTCACCCTCCTCTGCTCCAGTAGTCGGTGGGAGGCGCTGACACACCCCCAACACACTCAACAACAACAGCAACAGCAAAAGTCGAGCCCCGGAAACTCGCTTCTAAAGAGCGCCAAATCCGCCTACCAAAAGGCGCTCCTCGACCGAGAGGTGGCCACCAAGGCCGATGTCCTCTTCAACTACGCCTCCGTCCTCCAGTACGAGGAGGACTTTGGCGGCGCCCTCCGCTACCTCGCCTTCGCCCTCAAGTTTGACGCCGAGTGGCGGGAGCTGGCCGTTAGGCGCCGGGCGCTGGCCTCCTTTCTCTGCGACATTGCTCAACGCCAGGCCACTGCCGCCGCCCCAGTTAAAAAGAAGACCTCAGAGAAGAGGCTGAGGACGCTAAGGGAAAAGTTGGCCGCCGACGAGGACCGCCTGCGGGCGAGGTACGCCGACGATGAGGACCTCTGCTGCGGCGTGGTCCGCCGGCTGGGCGACCTCCAGGAAGAGGAGGGAGGCGGTAACGTCGTCAACGAATGCCTCCTCCCCCTGCGAGTCCTCTCCTACGACTCAAGCACAACAGATGCGGAAAATGGCGTCTTCCTCGCGGCGGTCTTCACGGTGATCGACGCCGCCGGCGCCTCCGCCGCCCTCTTCATCTACGACATTGCCCAGCGGAGGGGACCGAGGCCTGGAGACAGTGTGGTCGTGGTGCGACCGGTCTTCAGGAGGCATCGGATCGAACTGGAGGAAGAGGGAGGAAGGAAGGTGGTGGAGTTTGAGGCGATCAAGGTGGAGCGGCCGCTGGTGGACATCTACGTCAATGGCCGCCGACTGGAGGTGGCCTCCCTCTCAACTCCCGTGGTCAATGTGACGCTGAAGAGTGACTGAAAAGTCTGAAACTCCCATTGAAACTCTCTACCTAAAGTCCACCTAAAGTTCCTGTACTTCCTCCACTACCACCGAACAAAATGATCATCATCACCACTCATTAACGCTCCTTCTGATCATCATCTTCTCATCCTCTCTTCTCTGACCAAGCACGCGCAATACTACTTCTCTTTGGACCACCACTTTTGCTCTTTCTTTTTGTGTGATATCTCACTTTTCAATCTTGCTCACGGACTTATGATTTTGTAACTTGTACAATTGAAAGATAAAAAATGCTTTCTACTTACCACGGCGACGAACTCCTCCAGGGTGATGAAGCTGGTGCCGTACTCGAGGACCTTGCACTTCAGGGTGGCCCGGGCGGCCAGACACTGCGGGTCTGTCCGTGGCCACTGGTCGCTGTCCAGGGCGAGGAGGAAGTCTTCGGTGGAGATGCGGCCGGCCCCTTCCGGGTCGAACTGGAAAAGGAGGTGATGAAAAGTTTGGCAACACAACAGTTGGACTTTATGTTACCTTCTCGAAGAGTTCTATCCATTTCTGAAGATGATTTCAGTAAAGAGAAAAAGAAGAAATTAAAAAGATGACAAAATAGAACTTCAACTTTAATCTCTTCAATTTACCTTGTTCTTCT
This sequence comes from Tyrophagus putrescentiae, assembly GCA_024499935.1. Classification (NCBI taxonomy): domain Eukaryota; kingdom Metazoa; phylum Arthropoda; class Arachnida; order Sarcoptiformes; family Acaridae; genus Tyrophagus; species Tyrophagus putrescentiae. Next base: position 11,567,291 of record JAMZRA010000002.1, on the reverse strand, counting down.
TGCTCTTGTAGATGTTCTCCTTGCTGCCCATTCCACTTTCACCCACACAAACAACAGCACTACCACCTCCTCCAAAGTTCTCGTTAAAGTTGTGATGCGGAAGAATTTAAACTTAAGTTGTTGTTGTTATTGTTCCATTAGCAGCAACCGAAACAGCTGTTTCAGTTTTTGCACCAGGGCACATGCACTCAGCGAAAAAGGCGATAGGGAATCCCTGCACAGGGAATTCTATAGAGCGCACACACACAGTGAGAAAGAGAAGAGGGAATCACTGCGGATCACTCTGTTTGGAGTCCCCCGCCGAAGAGTTCCATTTGGAACAGCCGCTCCAAAGAGGGGGCATTCACCGCAGCCAAACACTGCGACTTAAAACTTACTAGGCTCTAATCTTTAATCTCTTCTAATCAGAAAGACATTTTGGCCCCGAGTCTTATTACTCAAAAGTCTAATCCTTAGCGGCACGTCTTTTTTTCGAACTCACTAATGAATTTGGTTTTTAGCCTTTATGCCCAGCTAATGAGATTTGCCTGGCAGGTAGCAGCAGCAGCCAGCCAGTCAGCGATGACTAATTTGAACTGTGTGGGATGGAGTTTGAACTGGATGATTTCGAAATAAGAAGTTCTCGTTTTCAAATTCATCATCGCCGCTGTCTTTGCTTTCAGCATCTCTGCAGGCTGGCAAGTTCATTGATCCTCTCCGCGCGGAGGCCACTTTTCTGCAGCATCTTTCTCTCTGCTCTGCGCGGCTAAAAGACATCCGTCCGAAGCGGTACAAAAGCTCGAAAGTGGCAAGTGGGCGTGGCAGAGAGGAAAAAACTGTGAGCAAAAAATTGTTGTTTTGCTTTGCTGCTTTTCTGCTGCTGCTTTTCTGCTGCTACTTTGTCGAGGCTTTGGCAGTGGCAGTGAAGGCAAAGGCTGTCGCAGACCTTTTTGCAGCTTTTCTTCTTTTTGTTGCTCGCAAGGTTGAGGAAGGAAAGCAAGCAAAGCAGAGAGAGAGAGGCACTCTGGCAACAACGACGAAGACTCGTCGTCGACGACAACACTGACTGACTGACGATCGCTTCTCTCTCTTCTTTCTCTTTGATACTTTGTCTTCGACCACCCATCACCACCACCACCACCACCTTCATTATCACCCTCATTATCACCATCATCATCATCATCACCACCGTCTCTGGAGATTATTCTTCACCACCACCCTCATTCTCCGCAGCCATTTTACCACCACCACCACCACCTCGACTATGACGACGTAATCAAGCACCACGAGTGTTTATCTGCAATTTCGTCACCCAGCGGGGATTCTGTCATCGCTCAACTCAGCTCGTGCTGTTTGGCTTCTCTTGTTGATACTGTTGCTGCTGATAAGCTTGTGAGCTTCTGAGTCACTCACTCACTTCATCAACTGAATCAAGGACTGCGTTGGCTTCTTCTTTTCCTCTCCTCTTGTGGACCAGCATTTCATCATCATAGCAGAAACTTCCTCTTCAGTTGATCTACTTCCACTGATCACCACCACCACCACCACCAGAATGTCCGACTACGAGTACGACTCGGGCAATGAGTCCTCGAACGAGGAGGACGACGACGACCTGGAGGAGGACGACGGCGTGCTGCTCGCCCTGGAGCCGGAGAGCAACCACGCGGAGCAGGACAGCCTCGACTACGACGACTACCCGCACTCGGTGTTCAACTGTGACCAGATCATCGAGGAGATGATCGCCAGCATTCGCGAGGTGAACACGGTGGTTCAGGTGAGTGGCTCTACTTTCTGGTGTTCTACTTTCCCAGTTCTATTTCTATTTAACAATTTCTCCTCTTCTTTCAGCTGCCGCAAACCATCACGCGGATTCTACTTAACCACTTCAAGTGGGACAAGGAGAAGCTGTACGAGCACTACTACGCGTGGTGACCAGGAGAAGCTCTTCTGTGAGGCGCGCATCGTCAATCCGAACAAGGCGCCAGGTGCCGTCAGCAGTAGTAGTAGTAGCGGCAGTAGCAGTGGCAGCTTAATACAGGTAATTTCTACTAACTACCGTCTATTTCCTTGATTTACATTGTTGCTCCTTTTTTTCCACAGAAATCAGCTCGCAGCGGGTACGAGTTTTGCGTCATCTGCTGCGCCGAGTTTCAGACCAGCGTAAGTGGTCTTTGTTTACCTTTTTTTATACCTTAGCTCATCTCTTTCTCTTCTATTTCCCAGCTAATGACGGGCATCGCCTGCGGCCACCGCTTCTGCAAGGACTGCTGGACGCACTACCTGACGACGAAGATCATGGAGGAGGGCCAAGGGCAGACGATCGCCTGCGCCGCCCACGGCTGTGATATTCTGGTCGACGACCAGACCGTCTTCAACCTCATTACCGACGCGGTGAAGCTGCGCTACCAGCAGCTCATTACCAACAGCTACGTTGAGGTACGTTCAGGATTTGGTTGTTGTTAATTACCACCGAAAAAATTGCTAATTACCTTTTTTGTTCCTTTCGCAGTGTAATCGCCTTCTCGGTGGTGCCCCAAGCCCGAGTGTTCCCGCGTGATTCGCGTCGAGTACGTCGACTTTAAGCCCGTCAAGTGCTTGTGCAACTCGGTTTTCTGGTGAGTTTGTCTGTTTGTGTTTACTGAAACACTCGAAAAAACTGTTCTAACTTTTTCCTTCACCAAAAACCCCTCAGCTTTCTCTGCGCCGAAAGCTGGCACGAACCAATTAAATGTGATCTGCTGAAGAGGTGGAAGAAGAAGTGCGACGACGACAGCGAGACCTCCAACTGGATCGCCGCCAACACCAAGGAGTGCCCGCGCTGTCAGGTGACCATCGAGAAGGACGGCGGCTGCAATCACATGGTAAGTGGAAAAATTTACATTTGTTGTCTATTTTTCCTCACCCAATTCCTCACTCCTAGATCTGCAAGAACTCCTCCTGTCAGTTCCACTTTTGCTGGATCTGCCTCGGCCCCTGGGCCCCACACGGCAGCAGCTGGTACAGCTGCAACCGCTTCGACGAGGACGAGGCGAAGGCGGCCCGCGACGCCCAGGAGCGCTCCCGGTCGGCGCTGCAGCGGTACCTCTTCTACTGCAACCGCTACATGAACGCCATGCAGTCGCTCAAGTTCGAGAATAAGCTCTACGAGGCGGTGAAGGCGAAGATGGAGGAGATGCAGCACCACAACATGAGCTGGATCGAGGTGCAGTTCCTCAAGAAGGCCGTGGACATTCTCTGCCAGTGCCGGCAGACGCTGATGTACACCTACGTCTTCGCCTACTACCTGGTGAAGAACAACCAGTCGATCATCTTCGAGGACAACCAGAAGGACCTGGAGAGCGCCACGGAGAAGCTCAGTGAGTATCTGGAGCGGGACATCACGCAGGACAACATCTCGGCGATCAAGCAGAGGGTGCAGGACAAGTCGAGGTAAGCGTGTGTTTGGTTGTTTTCATCACGATGAAAAGGCTCGCGATGAAATGGCCGCCTACATTGGTTTTTGCGGTGTTTTTGTCATTGTTGCCTAACCTTGTCTTTATTTTCCCAGGTATTGCGAATCGAGGCGTCGGGTGCTGCTGAACCACGTGAAGGAGGGCTACGACAAGGACCTGTGGGAGTACCTCGCCTAGGAACACCTCATTTTCTCTTTTCAAGGGCCACCCGCAACACTCACTCACACACTTCTCTTGTTCTCTTTCTCTGTTCAACGCGTTTTTGTTGCGAGTCGCCCGAGTTGATTGATTTTCACTACACTACACTACCAAGTTTACCCATTTTCACCCTCTACACACCCACACACCCACAAACACTGCTTGTTGTGATTGTTGACCTGTCTCTTTTCTTTTCTCCTCCTCTCTTCAACATCACCTTCCTCCTCCTCCTCCTCCCTTTTCTACCCTTTACAATGTGTTACTTACCCGACCGACTGACCGACCGATGATGAACCGGGATGTTTACATGATTACATTATTAATTGCAAGCACCACCAATAACAACAACAACAACTGAAACAACAAGAACAGCCAGCAACTCTAGGAACCCTTTTTCTCAATTAAACCGCAATTGCATTTGTTCAACAGACTGACATTTTCCGTTTATTGTTACAAGTGGTTTGATTGATTGTTGCCAGCAACGAAACATGAGAACTTTTTTTCTAAACAAAATGGGCGTGGTCAGCTAGAAGCAATGAACGACCAGTTGAGATTCCGCCTGAGGTAGGCGAGGTACCGGCGAAGCAGCTCAGCCTGCCACCGATTGCAGGCTTCAGGTGGTGACCCTTTCTGCCTTTGCAGTATTGCCGCCACATGATCACGCTGGAAGGTGACCTCCCGCAAACGAAGGACGTTCACTTTTTCAACGTCACTTCGGAGCCAGACGGTGACGGCCACCTTGAGCAGCGCCCGCCGGTGCAGCAGCAGCGACTCCTGGTCGGCGTACAGCGGAAAGAGGGACTCGAGGAGGGTGAACTCCCGCTGGAGAAGGGCGAAGAAGTGCGGGAAAGGATAGGAAGAAAGTGATGGTGATGATGGGGATGATGATGAAGTTGAGGTAGTGCTATTGTTTGGCTGTTTCTGCAGCTGTTTCCTCTTTTCCTCCTCCTCCTCCTTCGAAAAGAGGTACTGCAGCAGTGATTGTCGATGTTGGAAGCAGCTGTAGTCGGAGATGTGGCCCTCCAGCCAGTGGGCGGTCACCTCCAGGTCGTGGTGGACTTTCTGGTGGAAAAAAGGTAAAATGTTTAGTTGGTGATCATCAATAAAACAGGCAGACAGACCAGACTTACCGATAGAATAAACTGCTCAGAGAGTCTGAACCTCGATTGTTGCCGTTGCTGCCGTTGCTGCTGCTGAAGAAAGACGGTGAGCAGCCAAGTTCGGTGGCTCCAGGCGTAGTAGTTGCGGGCGTATCGACTAGAGGCGTCCAGGGTGACCGCCAGCTCGGTGGCCACCAGCTCGCCCACCGCCGCCTCAAGGTGCTCCGCCGAAGTGGTTCCCTGTTGAGCACTAGCACTGTTGAGGAGACCGTTGAGGAGCCATTCTCTGCAGCAAAAAGAAAGAGATCATTTAGAGCTTTGTTTTGGTTTTTGGGTGAATCAAAGCTTACCGGTAGGTAAAAACGCTGGCACACTTTGGCTTGCGGGCGAGCACCAGCGCCGTGAAGCGAAGCTCATCGGCGTGCTGACTGTGCTGCTTCTGAACTAGGCGGCACTTGATCATCTCTCGCCTGACAAAAAGGAAAGAAAAATGTAAACAAAGACATGGAACATCAAAACAAACTTAAAGTACCTTAGGTTCCAGGCCGTCAGCAGGTCGGGATTGATCAGCAGCAGTATCCGCGTCCACTGGTGGACTGACTGCAGATCGGTGGCGGTGGTGATGGTGGTGGCATTTGATGACACTCCATTGAGATTGCTTGTGGACCAGCAGGAGGAAGAAGTGGCCCTTGCGTGCAGGACCTTACGGCGGGCAAACTCGTAGAGATGCGGCACGGCCCACCTCTCCAGCGCCAGGTGCCCGTCCACGTACACCACCGGACTTTTGTTGGTCGTCGAGTCGGCCAGGCCGATGATGTCAAAGTCCAGTCTGTGGTGGAGGTGATGATGAATTAGAAATGTTGTTGTTGTCTTGTGTTTTGAACTACTCACATGTTCACCTCCTCTCGCCTAAAGATCGCCTCCAGATCGGCGAGAATGCGCTCACACATCGAGGCACTCTCCTCGGCCTCGACCTCGGCCTCTGCGTCGGTTAGCTGCTGCTGCTGCTGCTGTTGCTGCATCTCTATCAACTTCAGCGACTCTTCTACAACCTTGGAAGTCCTTCTTCTCAGCAGCTGTGGTGGCTGTGGTGGCAGTAGTCCCGACGACGATCATTGAGAGGTGAAAAGTGTGGTGCACCTTCTTCTTCTTCTTCTTCCTCTTCTTCTCGTCCTCTGCCACGATCACTGGTGCCTGGCTGGTGCTGGTGCAAGTGTGCTGTGCTGTGTTGTGTGTTGTGTTACCTAACCATCAGGCACATTTTCTCCTTCTTCTTCTTCTTCTCTAGTGTGTACAACACCAATGTGTGCGATGCTTCGATGCTGCACGTTCAAATAGCACCTCTAGCACCAGAGTGGCCTGGCCAGCACTAACACTGGCAGTGCAGTGGATATAGTGCACTGAAGCACTGAAAAATGATCAGGCGGCGGCAGCGGCGGGCACTTTTCAAATGTCAAAGATAGATTCGGCTCTAATTAGATTAATTTCTTCTCATCTTTTTGATTCACCTCGGGACAGCGAAACTCGAAAAAAGCTGCTGATGATGAGCAGCAGTTTTCGAACTTTACAGCTCACTCAAAAAACTAAATGTCATCAGCAGCAGTGAGCACACAATCAGTCAGTTCAGTTTAGTTTACTTTAGTGCTAGTGCTTCGTCCAATCTAAATTCCTAAATTTCCCACTTTCAATTTTGATCACCACCACATCATGTGCTGCATCAGCGTCTGCGACCTGATCCGCGTCAGCTGCAGCCGCTTCGTCGTCTACCTCCTCCAGCTGACGATGATCACCCTCGCCGCCGTGCAGCTGATTCATCCCAACCAATGGACCTACTCGGTGCTCTTCAAGAATGGCACCAACTTCGTCGCGGACAGCATCAAGGAGAGCATCAAGGAGGCGACCGTCGATGCCATCGTCCAGCAGATTCCCCTGCTGGCAGACACTACCACGGTGACGCCCACCTTGGATCCCAATGCGGTGAGGAAAGAGATGCCAAAGATAAAACTTTCAAAATTATCTTCTTCTTCTTCTTCCTCCTCTCCCCAGACGACCACTTCCGCCCCGATGGAAGACCGCCCTTCGGTGATCTTCTGGTGCCTCCTTCTCGGCGCGGTCAACCTCCTCGGCCTCTTCGCCCTCCTCTGCGAGGTCTTCATCGGCGTGGCCGTCTACAGCATGGCCGCGCTGGCCTACCTGGTGGTCGCGGCCAGTCGCCTCCATTCCACCGGAAGCAACTGGTACCTGGTGGACGTCGTCGTCTGGTCGCTGATCCTCTTCAACTGCCTCCTCGAGCTGGTGTTTCAGTTTGCGCAGGAGTGCTGCGGCTGTCGCAAGGAGCACAGTCTGATTGGCGTGCGGGCGGTTACTTTGGATGATGTGGGTGAAAAGGGTGGTGGTGGTATTTATGATCTGGATGCAGGAGTTAATGGTGCTCCACCACCACCGCCTATACCACCTCAACCGTCGCCTGACTTTTGTTAATTTAATTTCTCTTTTTCGTTTTGAAGTTTATAAAAGTGATGACCGATTGTTTGTGATTTTTATGCTATTGCAGTAAAAGCTGATGATGGTTTGATACTTGATTGATTGACTGATGAAAAGTGAGTGATTAGCTGATCAGATTGAGAATGTGCCTCTGCAGCATTGATTGAACTGAAGGAGAGAGGGGAGAAAAAGTTGGTAAGTGTTAGGCTTTTGAAGACAAGGTAATCACTTACTCTCGGTGCGCTTCAACTTCGTGGCAATGTCGTAGGCAGTGTCGAGGTTACAGTTTACCAGCGTCACGTCCGCCCCGTGCTCCAGCAGCTCCTTCACCACGGCCTTGTGGCCACCGTAGGCGGCGAACATCAGCGCCGAGTTGCCGTCCTGAAAAAAAAATCAAAGTTTGGAAGTTCAACTTTTCTGCAAGCAAAAAAACCCCGCATCAACGTACCTCATCAACGTCATCAATGATGCCTGCCCCCAGGTGGGCAATCAACGCCTTCACCACGTGATTGTGCCCGCCCGAGGCGGCCAACATGAGCGCCGTTTCGTCCTCCGGTCCCCGGGCGCCCCAGCTGGCGCCCTGTTCCCGCAGCCGATTCAGCGACTCCAGCTGACCGTAGGTGGCCGCCCAGTGGACCGGCGTCAGGCCGTGTCCGTCCGACTGATTGACGTCGATTTCTGCTGAATAAAGGATAAAGAAGATTAGGTGAGCATTTTAGAAGACAAATCATTAAAGAGGGAGGTTTCTTACCTAGATTGACATGACCGGGAAAGAGCTCGCCCAGGGCGGCCAGCTCGTGGACCTCTCGAGTGCGCGGCTCGCCGGTCTCCAGCGGCGTCTGAACGTTGCCCCGTTGGAGGTTGGTCAGCACTGTTGATGGCTAGAAGATGAGCAAGAGAAGAAGATAAGTTGTTGATAAGCTGCTTTCTGGAAAGTGGAAAGTTCCTTACTCGGTAGGGTGAAAAGGCGCTGCCCTGGCTCGCCTGAAGTCCATGAGGAGTGCTAGAAGTGTTGGCAGTGTTGCCCGAAGTACCAGGAGTGCCAGGAGTGCTGGTGGAGTTTGTGGTCGCACCGGGGTTCATCTTTTCCCGTTTGTCGTAAGTCTTTATCTTTGGCAGATCATCAGGAGAGAGAAAGACTTTTGGAGAGCTTCAAAAACAGTAAACAACGATCGACTATTTGGACCACCACTGAAAATGGCGTACATTACTCAAAATAGAAAAAATTATCGCTTTTCTCATAGAATCAATCAGTTTCGAAATCTCCCAAGATCATTGATTAGATAGTAGGATTTAATAATAGTAACTCAAATTGCAAATAGAAAATTCTCTTTTTTGTACAACTAATGGTGGTGCTGATGAGCAATCTAGATGAAGGGACAAAACAACAAAAAACCTCCTCTCTCAGTACCAGTACATCGGATAGGGCACCCGGTCCTCCTTGATGCCCTTCGCCTCGGCGATCTCCATCTCGAAGGTCTTCAGCGCCGGCTCAAAGGTAACCCTCGTCACCTCCGCCGCCGGCGTGTCCTTCGCCTGCTCCGCGTAGCCCAACTTCACCTTGTAGTCCCTCGTCTCGAAGGCCTTCTGCGGAATGGGAATGATGCGGCCGGTCCTCACGCTGACCCGCACCTCGTTGCCCTCCTCGTCGAAGCGCCACTCCACCGCCGTCGGCTCGTTGTCCTCCGGATCGACCAGGCTGACGTCCCGCGGCAGCAGCAGCGGCCGCTCGATGGTGTTGATGACGCCCGGAAAGCGCCGCTCCCGCTGCGTCATGCTGTACTCGAGGTTGAGGTTGCGGACGCAGACCCAATTTCGCTCCGCCACCACGTAGCTCACCGTGCCCCGTTTGCCCTTGTCCTTGCCCCGTAGCACCATCACCGTGTCGCCGACGAAGACGGGGAAGTTCCGCATCGGCTCCACGTAGATCTTCGGGTGCTTCGCATTGGGCGCATTCTGGTCGGCGAACTCCGTCGTCCAGGGGCGGTGGATGTCGTAGTAGGGCTGCTTGCGGTAGCGAACCGTCCGCGGCTGGTAGTTCGGATAGGGCGGCGTCCGCCACTCCACAAAGTCCGTCTGCTTCTTGATGAACCGCTCGGGGAAGTTGGCGTAGGCGTACCGCTTCGGTATCTTGCTCAGCAGCAGCGAGGTGAGGCGCATTGTGGCGTGATTTTTGGCCAGAAGAGGGAGATTAGCTTCAACTTGATGGAAGGCTTCTTCTTGGCTGACCGGATCAGAGACTCAAAAGAACTTTGAACCAGAAAACCAAACAGCAAGTGTTTGTTTGGTTTCTGCAGAGAAAAAAATCTGAAGCAAAACAACATGCTAAGAGTCGTTCGCAAACGACGATCCTTAGCCTTCTGTTTAACGTTTGATTACCTTGGCGCGATAATTTTTATCATATTCAATTTGAAAATTTACTCAAAATGGGCCAAAAGTTGTATTATTTTTTTATAAAATAAAAGCAAAACTGTTTAGCGTTAATGCTTCATTTTGGCAATAGAGACATGGTTCGAATTGCTTACATTACTAAGGAAAAACAGTGATGTCGAGCATCAACGGGTCGTTACAATGTTGGTCCTATTGCTAAACTTACGGACAGTTTTTCGTACCTTTGCCAATATGAACAATGATTCAACAATGTTGCTTTACCCACAGTCAATAGCAGGCATGGTGATAAGTGATTACAGTTGCAACTCCGCTCATGAAGCCGCATTGAATGACAGTTATATCTGCCACCTAATTTGGGCTTGACTATAACCGTAAAGTGTACCATTAACAGTGTAACAAGCCAAGTGCAACTTTACGTAAAAAGTTTACCCAAACTTTCTAGTTGCCAGCTGATGGTATGCAGGTGGGCGTTGCGCAATATTGATTTTTCTAGAAGTGCAGTGGTTTATGCCAGGGCTGGGAATCGTGTCTACTTTTCTGCTGTAGCTACACTGCCAACGTTACGCACCTGTTAACGTTAATTGTGTAGCTACAGCAAAAATTGTGTGTATTTTGAAAACCAACTGCCCAAGTGTTCGCTTGATGAACGTTAGCTAAAAGTGAGCTCAAGTCAGCGCCGCTGACTGTCAGCGGGGGACTTGCCAAAAGCGCTGATGCAATGCAGTGCTGTGCTGGTATCCTGTTTCTTTCCGCAAAAAAGATGCTTTTAAGATAGCCTGAACAGCCCAACTGCTTCATTGTTATCGAGCACTTTCTGCGTCGCACCTAAATTAACTCTGACCCGTCATCAGGCCACCGTGTCAAACATTCTTTCTTCTATTTGACCCGCGCCCAAGCCTCCGGTTTTCTTTGTCCAGTGAACCCGAAACCTAAAAACCGTTCATTCTGAACGACTCAGCCCAACAAGGCCCTCAACATCTCGCTAAACATACCCCCGCCGTTGCCATTGTCTTACCCAACTTTACAATTGTCAATAAAGTCTCTGCAAAACCAAACTTGTCTTCGCTCGTTTTCAGAAACCAACGGAACCGCCTTGGAACCGCTCGCTTCAGGCAACCATTCTCCCCCATCCGTCTAGTCCACTTGTACGCTGTCAACTCCACGTCACAACGTAACGCCAGTAAACATCAAACTTACTGAATTATGGCAACAATTTACTATTGGAAATTACTAAGCAGAGTGTTGGTCACATTCAATGGCGTTATCGACGGAACATACAATAGTGTCTTGGCCTGAAAATAAACAAGGGTTTAAAATCGACTCGAGCAAACCGAAACAATCGCTTAAAGAAGATATTAAATCAGAAGAACGTAACTGATAATGTATCGAACTTTCGGAAATTTTTTGACAGTGAAGATTTCAATTGGTGGAAAAATTGGTAGAATTTGATAGTCTTTCCTACCATCTTATTACATCTAACTGTGCACATGTTGTTCATGAAGCACTTAAAATTGATTTCAATTTTCAAATATCAAAAAAGCAAACTCAAACGCTTTTTTTGTATTTAAAAAACACTTTTGGGGTTTAAATAGCGAGATCTTTGAGATCTTGAATTGAGCAGTTTGTGAAACAACAGTACTTGTGAAATTTCAAAAAAAACGTTCTGGAAATGTTCACAAAATATTACTAAAATACCAATTAACCAAATATTTTAAAAACAGCTTTATAAAAGAAAAAATTTGTTATTCTATTCTTGCAAACAAAAGTTCGCTTTAAGTTTGTGCAGAAAAAAACCCAGGTTACGTCACCGTCCGAAACAACGTCACAAATTGAAGAAATTTAGTTATTAAAACATGTAAAGCAGCGCTGTTTTTGTTAAACATAAAAAAGTATTGGTAACCTATTTTTATAATGTAATATAACATTTTTATTTTTATGATGTATAATATATTATTTTTTGTTTTTATAATTAACATTAAATTTTATTTATTTTTATTTTTGTAAAAATTATTGATATGTGGTGGCTGATAGCGTTTATTGATGTGGGGTGATCTGGTAGAAAAGATGAGTTGAATGACAGAAAGTGAGGGAGGGTGAGTGATCAGTGGTAGACTGGTTAATGGTCAACCAGTGGTTTTGCGCTTCTGATTGGTTCTGATTCTGAAACGTTGGATCGATACTTAGTTTGCTATCAGGGAGGTGAGATGTCGCCAGGCGCTCCATCACCGCCAACTTTATCATTTCACCTTATCTACCATCAGGGCAGCAGTACCAGCAGCACCGCTGACCAAAAGTGTTACGCATGTCTGCTGACTGTATGAGGTCTGGTGCGCTCTTTTCTAGGCACTGCACACAAAATCTATGGACAGCATGCTTCCATTTCTTCCATTCACCGTTGCCGCATTCAGTTCAGTTCTGCTGATGCTCTGGCAGTGTGCAGTCGACGCAGACCAACCAACCGACGGATCCCTTTTATTCGAAGTGACTTTCTCTTTTCGAACAACACATGCATCTCGTCTTCCTACTCTACCCTTCCTTCTTCCCGGCCGGCATCTCTCTTTCTTTTCTTTTCATTTGCTGTCAAACGTAACTGTTTTTAGCAGTGCTGCATTTTGTGTAAGTTTGTGTGTGCATTTTGTTGTGTGCACCGCTTTTCAGTTTGACTTCTTCTTCTGCTTCTTCTTTTAACGTTGTTTCTCATTTAGTGTGACAACCTCGGTGACAGTTTTTGCTTTTACTTATTTAAAACTGTTACAAAGTGTTTCGTTTTTCTCTCTGCCGCACATCACTACTACTGTCACCAAAAGTTTTTGATTTTACTGTTGTGGAAGCTTTTTTTCTGCCTTTTTTCATTTTGTTTTATTTACTGTTTCTGTTTCTTCTTTTTCTTCTTCTTCAGTTTATTTTCTTCAGACAACTTTTATTCCGAGAGCTCGCCGGTGTCAACGTCAACTCGCCAGTAATTAACTCGCCGCATCTTTTTCCTTTTCTTGGTTTCTGGTTTTGGCCATCACCAACTCCAAGTTTCAGTTGCCCAATTCCCACGTGCGTGCCTGTGCCATCAACTCGTCTCTGGTCTTCTTTTTCCGTTTGCAGCAGTTCTAAATAATGTGAATTGGTGTCTGCTTCGGTGGATCATGATTTGCCTAGGCCAACTTGCTCACTCTCAGCACTTTCATCGCTCTGCTCTTCGCTAATTTGATTTGCCATCGACACACTTCCATCGTTCGGAGCCACCGGCGCCATTTCGCTACTTTTTGGGTAAGTAAAAGTATAACAACACAACAACAACAACAAAAGTATAGTTACTTATTTATTCGCCGATTTGAATATTGCGCCAATGTTCTCAGTGTGCACTTTGCAGCTGCTCCTTTTACTACTTCAGACTTTAGACCTCGATCCGAGCAGATTCCCAGATATTCTGAAGTGCTGAAAACAGAGGAGAAAGAGAGAAAACGGCGGAGAGAATGAGATTTAGGTTTTTGCGCCATTAGTCTGCTGCTGCTGAAAATTCTCTTCTTTTCTCTCTTTCTCAGATAAGAGAAAGATGTCTCGTCGTTCTTGTAAGGACGACGCGTGTCAGGCACCACTTATCTCTTGGTGTGCATCACATTATCATTACGCAATTTGGCTCTTCTTTTGCTGCTCCAGTTTTTAGGTTTAGGGTGCCATTTAGGTAGTGGTCGTGGTGGACAAAGTAGTGGACAAAACTGCCGCTTTTTTGCTGCTGCAATTTAAGCAATTTAAGTACGGGGACGACGATGATGATGAGCACAACAACTCGACGCAGAATGCTGCTAGGTGACATAGAAGAGAAAGAGAGAAGAGAGAAAGTTAGTGACTTTTTAGACTAGGGGACAGTTTTGTCTTGGAGCAAACGAGCAAGAAAACAAATGAAGCATTTCCCGAGCAAACGGAGTTTGGTCGCAGCAATTTCACCGGGTGAGCAATTGCCTCTCTGCGTCCAAGTGGCATTTTCTTTTCTGTTGCTGCTGCTGCTGACACTGTAAAGTGCTTTTCCTTGCTTTGCTTTGCTTTACTGACCACCACCACCACCATTACACCCAAGTCTAATTTGAGGATGTTAAAAAGTGGAGGACAGAAAGCGAGGACAAAAGCGGTGGCTATCATAATCGAATGAGAAGATGAGAGGAAATAATAAAAAGATGATATATAGTAGAAGGTGATGGATTCCGATTTTCGAGCTTTTTCCACTCTTGCTCTTGCACTCGATTTCTTTTCTTTTTCTTCACACTGACCGGCTCTGGCTGACCGCGCTGGCGATCGCTTGCCGATGATGATTTTTTCTTCCTCTTTTTTCTCCGTTTTGTTTTATTATTCTGTGCTCAAAATCTGCTGCTGTCTCTTTTTTAGCAAGAAAAGAGGTCTGTTCGGGTAAATCGATGCCGTCCGTTTTCCTTTGCGGCAGCAGCAGCAACCAAAACCGAAATTTAGGCCCGGGCAACGGAGATGAAATAAGTAAGAGAAAAAGGAGAAGAAGAAGGAGGAGGGAAAAAATCTGCTGATTACGTTTCCATATGAATTGGCAAGTGCAATTATGTTTGGTCGGCAGCTAAAGTGAAAGTGTGTGCTTGTGGTGGCAGAATAAATTTAAAAGCAGCTTTGCTGCCTGAAGTGAGGAGAAACCTTTGCTGTTCGATGGATTTAGATAGTCCTCTTCCACTTTTTTTCTCCTCTAGTTTCAAGGCAATTGCTTTCTGCTGATGCTGTTGCTGTTGCCTGCACTTTAAGAATTGAGATGCTTTGGTAATTAATTTCCACCCTGAGTGCAAGAGGATATCTTGCTCTCTCGTTCTCCTTCGATTGCCGTCGCCTGATAATTAGTTGAGAAATGTTTGAGCCAATGGTGGCAGAGCATGTACATACACGCACTCACACACTCACACATTCTCTCTCCTTCGATATTGGATCTTGCTCATTTATTTTAATTTCCAGCCAACTTTTAATTAACGCGCAGAGCTGGCGATCAGCATCAGCACTAGCAGCAGCAGCAGCAGCACTGCGACAGTTTCGTTAACTTTTAAATTAATACGACTACCCTGATGTGCTGATGTGAGGTGCTACTTTGCTAAGTCTGTTTTGGAGGATGCTACCGTTGCACTAATGCCAATGAGAAGGGAAGGAAAAAAGAGAGGGGCAATTATTGAGGACAAAGTGTAGTGTTCAGGAGAGAGAGAGAGAGAGGGAATGAGAATGAGATCAACATCAGCATCAGCAGCGAGGAGGCAAATTTCTGCCATCTCAGCGCAGTGCACGCTTAGCTGCACTTGGACTTGCAGTAGCAGCATCGGCATCGGCGGCATTAGAAGCGCAATTGGCAGTCACTTTCACTCACTCGCTTGTCGCTTTGTCAAGGCACAGTTAGCAGTGGCAGGCAGACAAGTGACTACTGCTGAGGTGGTTCTGAACGGTATCGGCAATTAGTGTGTCGGTGGTAGTGGTGTGCAGCAACGAATCATTTGATGACAGCACAGTTGGCTTCGAGGGAGAGACAGAAGACAGAAGTGCACATCACCTGAACTGCAGTGTGCTGTGCAGGGAAATCAGCTGTCGCTGGCAAATGTCGCTTGGGCCAATTTTTTTTCTGGTCTACTCTCTCTTTTGGCCCTCCTCATTTTGCCTGACAGTGTGCAGTTCTTGTTTTAATTAGCGAGCTGTCATGACGTTTTGGTGTAGTGTGGTGTTCTCTCTCTTTTTTGCTTTTTATGTTTGACTCTCTTTTTCTCTCTTTGGTGGTGGTGGTAGTGCCGCCGCTGATGCTGATTTTTGTGGGTAGCCATTTTGCAATGCATGGCTAAGTTTTACCCAACTACATCGGCCATCACCATCACTAACAGCAGCACCAGTGCCTAGCACCAGTGATGAGCACTATTTTGTGCTATGAAAAGTAGCAGCAGCAGCAGTGAGACAATGTGTGTGTCTGTGTGATTTGCCTACGACAAATGAAAACGAGAGAAACGGAGAGAGATAGAAAGCAAATGCTTCTGCTGCTGTTCGCTCGAGCGGTCCTCGCTTCTTTCCGACCATTTGCAAAACGGAGAACGGGACAGAGGATAGTGTGCACATAAAACAAAACAAAGCAGCCAGATTGGACCAAGCAGTCTCTAAAAATGGGCCATTTTCTGGTCAAGCTCCTCTGGCCTGCACTTTGGTGTAGCACAGACACACTCACTGGAGTGAGCACATTTTGTTTTGTGCACTACTTTTTCATCAGTCACTGTGCATACACAATTACAACGAGGACGGCAGTTTCAGAAACAGCAACAGCAACATCATTTGTTGTAGTAATATTAGCAGCAGCAGTGTAGAGTGTAATGTGTATCTAGTGGAACACTAGCACCACCAGCACCGTATGGGCTTCCCTAATCGGCTTTAATTGCATGCTACTTAATAATTTAATTGATCAGCGCGCACAGTGTACTGACACCAGCACTCTCGCTCTTTCTATTGACTGGGGGACCAGCAGCTGCATCTCAGCTAGCCTAGTTTCCATTGTGATTGAGTCGCCTAGTACTTTTCACAGAGCTAAAGCACTGTGATGCAGCATTGTTTTGCATCATCATCGGAGAATGATTCTCAGTGTATCAGTGTGCAGTGCAGCTCAGGTTGTCCCGCGACTCTGATGATTGATAAAGTAGAATGCAATGAAGTACAGTGTTGCCGATTGCTCGTTTGCCTGCCAGTACTAGACTTGCCTAGATGAATGTGTGAGCTCTTGCTAGAAAAGAAAAAGATGATGCTCAAATGAAGACCTCAGCAGTGAAAATGCTCAATGTGTGTGTGTGTGCATGTGAGCCCAGTTGCAGAGCTGCACTTGTATCGATCAAGTTAATGACTCGCGGTAGTGCACACATTTGCTTTGCTTTGCTTTTCTTTCCTTGCTGGAAAGTAAACTTCCTAGTTGAACTCACTCACTTTTTTTCTTGCTGGCCAGTTTGGTTTGCAGTTAGGTGCAGGAAAGAGAGGACTCAAAAAACACATCAGCATTATTAGTCGCCATATTTAGTTCAATCACGAATCTCGAGACTTTCTCTTCTCTCCTAAAGTGACAAATTGCACTTTTTTTGCAGCAACGGCGGCGGCACTTGCACACCGCCCTCATTTATCATTGTTATATAAACATTCAAGTATTCGCTCCCTCCCCTTTTCTTCCTTTAGTTTTTAAAATTTTGCGTTTTTAAATGTCTCAACTTTGGGGTTAGCAGCGGTGTCGGCGTCGGCTGCAGAATCCTCGCGCGGCATCAACATCAACATCAACATCAGCGGCAGCTTTGATTGATTGATTTGAGAGCACACAGTTAGTTGTTCTCTTGCCTAGTGCAGCAGTTTGCGGCACTCTTTCATTCCTTTCCTCTGATTGCCGACTTCAGCTCACTCTGTGCAGTTCAGTTTAGTTCAGTTCACTCACTCACTCTGGGACCTTTTCAGTTCAGTCACTTTGCTGCTGCTGCTGCTCTGCACCATTGGGCACAATCAACTCGCGGCGGCTTTTTCTGCACACCCAACGAAATGGCACGTTTGCTACTCTGTCTCCTTCTCTTTCCATCTCTTTCTGTCGCATTCAGTGTGAAGCTGAGTGAGCTGGTGAATGTGATGCATGCAAATGTGTCCCCCGATGATGATGATGATGACGGTGAAGGAAAAACTAGAGGAAAGACTAGGCAAGTCAGTCAGCATCAGCAATTGCCGATCAGAAGAAGACAGAAGAAAGCATTTCCTTCCATAATCGATGCAGCCTTCGAGCAGTCTCTCCCAGTCTCCTTCCAATCTATCTTGTCCTCTTTTCCTCTTGTACACATCAATTCTCTCTTTTTGTTGCCATTTGTTCTGTCTCTGGTCGTGTGTTGTTACCTTTTCTGGTTTAGCTCTTTTTTGTTTTTTCTGTTTCTGTGTGTTCCTTTTCCACCGCCATTTAGCCAGCAGCAAAACGCTTAATTATCTATTTTCGGCTTTGCTTGCCTGCTTTTAGGCTGTTGTCTGGTGCTTTTTTCTCGGTGTGTTCAAAAGTCGGTGCACTATATTTTTTCTCTAACGGAGCAACGGCAACTTTACCGTTACCGTCGCTGTCAACTGCAAACGGTCTTTTCTCTCTCTTTCTTTCTCTCGGCAGCTTTAAAGCTGATCATCATCATCATTTTAGTGCTGTTCTGTTGTTGTGCTTAGTGGAGGAAAAGTTTACGTAACAGTATTGTCAGAGAAAAGTGATGTAAGTTGACTGCGTTGAGCAATTGCAATTGCTTTTGCTGCTGCTGCTGCTGCAGCTGCGGTTGTTGTTGAATCTTTTTCTTCCCTTTTCTTTCTCTCATCTTTTGCCTAGAGCGATCGAAGCGGTGGTCGGTTGGTTTGTGTCGGTTTTCTTCTTTAGCAGCAGCTCCACCAACAAAACGGTCGATTTTGGCAGCTACACGGACTCTATTATAAAGTCTTGGCTGGCTGGTTAACTAAATTCGTTTTGTGTATCGAAGTGCTGTCTGTCTTTTACTGCCTCTTTTCTTCTTCTTTTTCTCCCTTTTCCCATTTTCCTTCACGTACATTTGTCAAAACTCTCTGCTTCTCTGTACACAAATTTTCTGTGCAGCAGAGAACGAATAAAGAATATGAGCTTGAGCTGGGCGCCAAACGACGACAGCATAAAATTCCGCCGTCGCCGCCGCTGCCATCGATAGATTAATTTGAAGCGAGTCAGCAAGCCACCTAGCTTAGCTTCACTTTCCTATTCTTTTGCACTAGTCACTAGACAGCAATTTGATTCCTCTGCTCACCTTTTTTCGAAGGGAATCTTCTTTTTCCTTTTTTTCTTCTCCTCGAAATGGCCCTCATCTTTGCTATATTCTCATCTTAGCTTTCAGCACTCTAGTTTTCACGTGCCCAGTGTACAACAGTAGTGCCAGCCAAAAACCAATAAAATGTGCCGTACAGTGCAGTGGGCTGCTGCTGTGCAGGTCTCTTCTTTTTCTTCTTTTTCTTCCTGGCAGAAAAAAGAGAATGAAAATGAGAGAAAGCAAATGCAAAATGCAAAGTTTGGTGACTACCATTTCCAGTCTCAGTTCCCATTCTCCCAGTCTCTCTGAATATTGTTTTCCTTTCGTTTGCAATTCTAATTTGACATTCCTGCATGCTGAATGCTGTCTGCCTGTCTGCCTGCCTACTTCTAACTTCAGACTTTAG
This sequence comes from Tyrophagus putrescentiae, assembly GCA_024499935.1. Lineage (NCBI taxonomy): Eukaryota > Metazoa > Arthropoda > Arachnida > Sarcoptiformes > Acaridae > Tyrophagus > Tyrophagus putrescentiae. Next base: position 11,548,498 of record JAMZRA010000002.1, on the reverse strand, counting down.
TAAGTGGCCAGTCAGTGCAGAGAAGTACCACCAATTTTTCTGGTTGTTTATGTTGGTGCATTTGCTGCTTTTTATTTCTTCTGCCCATCAATCTCGACGACTATTGCTATTGACTGTGGCTGGCTGGTGGTGATTGTCATTTAAGGCGACCATTTAATAATAGTAATATGCTTTGACATTTAATTAAAATTCAATACTTGAAAACTGTCAAACGGTGTGAATTTGAAGTTAGTGAGTGCGTGAAAACGGTGAAATAGTAAAGTGCTGGCCATCATTTTCAAGTCAGTTGGGGGTGCAAAGATGTAGCATAAAATAGAAAAGAAGAAAAAATAAAGATGAGCAGCCACAAAGTGGCAAAAGAGATTCTGTGTGGTCTGTGTGTTTGCATCAATTTTCTGCCTTGCTGCCTTTAGTTGGCAGGAAGTGATGCAAAAGAAGGAAGAAAAAAAATAGAATAAGAGAGTGTGATCTAGCTTCTGCTGCTGCTGTTGCATGAATGACTGACTGATTCCTTCTTTTCTGTTTCCTTGTTTCCTTCTCATCTTTTGCCTCGACCCTAGATAAATAGACCGTGTTTGTGGTGTTGGTGGTGGCTAACAAACACACACACATGCACAAACACAAACACAGCAAAAAAAGAGAAAGAAGGGCATCGGGCATATTTTAATTGTTTCGCCTCTATGCCCTTTGGCCAATTTCTGGCCAATCTCCCTCACTCTCACTCCGATTGTGGGCAGTCACGTTCAGTAGTCAGCAGCAGTATGCTGCTGCCTTTCTTCGGGATCTTTGACTGGCCATTCTTTCCTTCTTTTTTCATCCTTTTTGGACCACCACTGCAAAATGCTCTTGCCAAGTGGATGACTGCTGGTTGGTTTGCTGGTTGGCTGAATGCCAGGCGAGATTTGAATTTGCTTTTTCTGCTGCTGCTGCTGCTGCGCAAGTGCCCAGACCAGGCAGTTTTAGCTCTACACTACAATTGTACGATTGCCAATTGTTCACTTCCCCTCATATTCCCTCACACACTTTTCATTGTTCTTTTTGTTTTCCGATTTCAGAGAGAGAGAGGGCCATTCTTCTCTAATAATAATCGTAGTAGTAGTAGTGCTAGTTATCGACACGAACTCTCTTTGCTCGCTGCTGGTGCTGGTAATGGTTTAGTTTTGTTTTCGCCAGTCAACTGTGAGCTATTTTTCCCTTTTTTCCTCTTTTTCCTCCTTTTCCTCCACTTCTCCACCCGGCGATTTATTATCGAATGGATGCATTTTTATTACTTTTGCTGCTTTTTGCTGGTGGATGATGTTGTTGATGATGATGATGGTGATGGCAGCGGTTCACTAGGCTAGCACTATGGCAGCTAATTGACGACTGAATGACCTTTATTCTTCAGTCTCAAATAATCTTGAATAAAAAACAAAAAGTGCAGAAAATAAATTAAAGCAGCAGGGAACGAAACATGCAAAATAAAAGTAGTAGTACTGTTTTGATTGGGACACTTTTATTTTCTTTCTGGGTTCTCTACTTACATCTACTTTTACTTTTTTTCAGAGCACAGCTGAAAACGAAACTGCTAAAAAAGTGGTAGTGACTGTCTTTTTTCCTCTTTTCTTCTTCTTTTTTGCTTTCGTTTTGTATTTTGGTAAAAGTTGACGAATAAGAATGAGGAGCTGATTTACATGTACCAGAAGCAAGAGCCGCAGTAGTTTTACTCTTCTTCTAATTCTCCTTTTTTCCTTGCTCTTTTAAATTTCCCTTTACCAGAGAAAAGGAAAAAAAAGTACAACACAAAATTAGATTTTCACAAAAACACACACACTGAACGAGCAGCAGCAGCAGTGGCCACTGAATGAGAAAAAACGGGAGAATACAAATTGGCGGCATAAATTAGATTCAAATTTAAAGAGCGGGGTGGTTGAAGCAGTGGTGGTGGTAGTGATGGCCATTCTCAATGGCATCCTTCTTTTCTCCTCTACATGGCAACAGCAGGAATGGAGCTGCAGAATGCAATGCAGAAAACAGAAAATGGCCACTGTTTCACTCTAACTGTGTTTGTGCCTGTGCTTGTGTGTGTTTTGTGAATCGCACATACACACACACTTATGTGCACTCGATAACGAGACGCTAATGGCCGACTAAACGAGGAGGCGAATTAAATGGCTGAAATTCGATGGTTAAGAAGGAGGAGGAAAGAGAAGTAAGGAAAGGAATGGGCTCAGGCGGTCACATCAACTTTTCTTCTCTTTTTGGTGCTGCTGAGTGCCACTTTAAAATGTGCGCACTGCATTGCATTGTGTGTGGCACTGCTGGTTTTAGTCATAGTCCTGGGCTTCATTTCATTTCATTTCACTGCTCATTTCAGCACAGTCTCAGTTCCAACTGGACGATTAATTAAACGATGCCGCCACTGCCATTGCCATTGCCATTGCCACTGCCGTTGCCGCCGACTTAATGAAAGCGCCCGCCAAATGCCAATCAATTAGTCGGAGTGTAGTCGCTCCGTTGAGCTTTCTTACTCTTTGAATGAGAGTTTAGCTCATTTTCTAACTTTCCCCTTTCAATTCACGGGGTGGAGAATTTGCATTCAACTTCTCTATTCTAATGCCAAATGAATGAATGAATGAGTGAGTGGGAGGGCTGGAAAGGAGGCAATCGTAAGATGAAAAAGAAAAAGAACAAAAAGCCACCGACTTCGACTAATGACTCTATTTTTGCTCCGCTTTGAAGCAAAGACAATAGAACTTTTTTTACCTGGTTGTTCCAGTGATTGTCTTGGCAATCTTCTTCTCCTTTTTTTGCTTTGCTTTGGTGCCGCTATTTGCCGTTTTTTGCACGCTATGATACTACACGATGATTGTCATTATCTCTTGGAGCACTTTGTTTCATTTATTTTTTTTCCTTTTGCATGTCGTGATTGCCCTCAATCAGTGCGTGGACCAGAAGAAAAGCAATGAAATGAAACAATAAAGATAATTAATTGAGAGGTGGGTGGGGAGATTTACACAAAAAATTAAAAGTTGGTATTCAATTTTACTTTAGTAATAAATTCTGTTTTGTCAGAAAATTGCATCAAATCGTTCGATTTCGATTTGACAGATGTTAGAAGCATGGCTGAGATTTTGATCTAAATTGAATAAAATGCTGAATCAATCTGAAATTGGTGGTTAAATTAATTAAGTTAAAGCAAAACGTAAGCTGTCTGTATTAAAGAAAAAACATGTATTTGATCAAAAGAAATGTGTAATATTTGGCTGCACTGTAACTGCACTGCACCATTAGACTTACACACTCTATTATCTTCATTTTCACTTGGCAATCAAAGTAAAAAAGTAGCATTGCAGCAGAAGAAGAAGAAGAAGAAGAAGAAGAAGAGGCAAATCTAATCTAATTGAAATGCTGACTGAGAAAGGAGAGGAAAAAAGAGAGGGAAAGGAAAAGAAAGGGAAAAGAGGGAAAAAAGGGTGCCACCTCATTCAGAGTGTTCTGAGTCTGGAACTACTACCTTTTCTAGTCTAGAGAGCAAAAAAGGTAATAAAAGTGAAATGAAAAAGTGTGTACTACCTTTGTCAATTCTGATTCTCTTCGATTCTTTCCTGCTTTTTCAACTGATTTTGCATGTAAGACACATTCCCACTGTTTCTTTTTCCTCACTCACTCTTCACACCTCATAGTGAACAGCTTTTTGGCGTTTTTTATTATCTATTCAAAGCGGCATGTTCGAGTAGCACTGGAAAAAAGTGTTTCTATGTGATTGAGAGTAAATGGACGAGCGCGCTAAGGTGCTGCTAGTGCTGTTGGGTTGTGCAATCTGTCTTGCCACTTTCTTTCAACTAATTTACCTTTTACTTTTTTTTCTTTTGTTTCCCAGGACCTTCCTCTACTTCAAGTGTACTCTCTCCTTTCTTTTCCTTTCAATACACTTAAGAAACGGTGCAGTGTTTGCTGTTGCTGCAGCTGAAGGAAAAAAGAGGCAAAAGAAGCAAAATCGAAATTGAATGAATGTGTGTGTGTGTTTGGCGCCCAGCCAGCAGCAGCAGCAGCACCTAACAAACGACTGTGTGTGTCTGGAGGAAATGGGCGCCATCGGGGCTACCACTGCTGTGTCATTGTTGTTTGGTCCTGCAAGCTTCAGCTTCAGCTTCAGTGCAGTGTAGCCAACTGTAAGAAAATGAAAATGAAAATGCAGCACCAGAAGCAGCCAGGCTGGAAAGCGTCCACCACTTGTCAGCACAATTGATCCGCAGAGTGAAAGGCAACACAGCTAACGTTTGTGCAGCAAATCCGATCGATTTCCTCTCCTCCCTCTCTCTTCGATTCATCCCACTTGGTCTTTCTCCAGTGAACCAGAATTGGCAGCTAAATTGAACAGACTGCCTAAAGTGCTCTCTGAACGTTTGGTCAGTGCTGAACTGAACTGAACTGGGCTCTAAAGACACTGCACCAGCTGACCAGGAAGGTGGCAATTATGCAATTATGCGATCAATGCCTCTGCCCGCCACTTTTTTCTTCCTCTTATTTTTCCTCGGCTGACCACTACCGTTGCTCTAAAACGACGACCAAAAATGCAGCTGAAAAAGAAGAGAGCGCAAGGAAAGGAAGGGGAAGTAGAAGAAGACGACAACATTGTCCGACGTCGTCGTCCATTAGCTTCCTGCTCTTTCTCCTTTCCTGTCTTCTCTCATTTTCCGTCCTGAGCAGTCGAGGTGCTTTTACGTTTGCCGCTGCCGCCGCTGATGTCACCTCGCCACCTTCTTCCTCCTTTTCTTCGCAACCAAAGCCTGGCACCAACTCCTCTACCCACAATGGCCGAATAAATCAGACGGACGCCGCCGCCGCCGTTGACGCCATTTCCATCGCCGAAGGTAAGTTGGCAGCAGTTTTTCTTGTTCTTCTTTGCTTTCTCTGCTCGAGTATTGTCACATTTCAGTGGCGGCTGCTGCTGTTTTTTGCACCGCACAGGGAAAAATTTTTTGCTTTTTCAGTGAAAAGAATGAGAGAAGTGCGATAAACAGCAGCAGCAGACGTGTGTGTGCATGTTGTATGTCAAAAAGAGGAAAAGAGGAAGGGAACATGAAGGAAAGATAGCTACTGCTGCTGCTAACTGAGTACAAAAGAAGAGGAAGAAAAACGAGTCCCCGAGAGTTGCTAATACCTACTGTCGTTGCCGCTGAGACTACTATTTGCATTTGAATTTGTACCGACATTTGTTCGGCCACTGGAGAGAGAATTCCACCGACACACAGCACTGCACTGCACTGAACCAAACTGAGCTTTTTCTGGTTTTTTAATAATTTAAATTTCGGTCTCCTCTCGTTTCCTTTCTCTTTCTTTAAATACAGTGCAAATAGTGTGTGTGAGTAGCAGCCCAAACTCTAGTAGTTCAACAGTAACAGACTAGCACCAGCAATCCCTCTCTCGTAGCAGTAGTAGTAGATCAAATTGAATTAAATAGTGCTCAGCGCTTACTGCTGCTGATTCTGCTAGGTTCGGTCGGCCGCTTTGACTGCCGTTTTCAATTTGGTTCAACTTTATTCCCTTTTCTCTTTTTTTGCTCAAGTGTCACCGCATATACACTGCCCTGTCCTTTCTCCCCTTCTCCCTCTCCTCACTTTTCCAATCGAATCTGTCGGCAACTTGAATGTACTTACGAACAAGAAGAGCAGCAGCAGTGGTGTTAGTAATGTAAGCTGCAGTCTTTACCAAAGAATGAGAGAGCAGAGAAAGAAGAAGAGCAAAGCAGTTGTCTAAAAGGGCATTCTGAAGGAATGTGTGTGTGCTTTTTGGCTGCTGCTGTAAAAGAACAATGGCCGGTTTTAGTGCTGGTGCAAGTATAAGTACTGCTGCCTCTGTAGTACACGAACTCCTTTTGGTAATTACTGTCATTAGCTGCCCACCCGAATGGCTGCTGCTGCCACTGCTGAACGTCTTCACCGAGTTGAGTGTGTAGCACACTAAATGCGTGTAAAAGTTTGCTCATTGCTTTTTACTTTCTGCTACATTACAGGGCCGCCATTTTCTTTTCTTTACTATCTCCCTTCTCTAATAGCAATCGGCGATGATTGACCGTGTTTGAGGAGGAGGAGGAAGAGGAGGAAGAGGTGGGGGCGTTCAACAAATTGCCCAGTATTTTTTTCTAGGGTTTGCATGTTCAGCTTGCCTGTTTTCTTCTTCTTTTTCCTCTCCTCTTTTGATTACCCCACTGGCCATTAATACCGCTAGCTGCACCGTTAGCTGTATTGGTGTTGCCTCTGATATTGAACAGAGGGAAAAGAAAGGAAATACAGCAGAATCAGAAATCATTATTGCCTGCTGAAAGGAGAGAGGAAGAAAAGAAAAGTAGAGAGTTGGCGTGTTAATGCAAACAAGCATGCAAGAAGAGAGAGAGAGAGAGAGCGAGATGTGACGAGATGCCGCCTAATTGAGCTGCTAGTGCTAGAGCTGTTGTCGTTGTTGTTTTCCCCTTTTTCCCTTTTTCTCTGTGAGACATGTCAGGGCAATTAGGAGCTGGTGAACGGCAACAACAGCAACGGCAGCAGGCAAACCTACACCGGCGATCGTTGACAGTTCAGACGGGAAAGGCAAATGAGAAGAGTGAGAGTGAAGTGAAAGAGGCAGACATTTGCTGATCGGTAGGGCTCACGCTCAATTGAAGTCGCTGTGCAGTTCTGTTCTGCAGTTTTGTGCACTACTCGCGCTAAGCGGATTCAGGAAAGGCAAATGAAGCAGAGAAAAAAAAGAGGAAAGGGAAAAAAGTGAAAAGGAAATATGGGCTGTGCTGACTTGAGCTGGTTTAGGTTGACTTGACTTGAGTTGACAAAACAATGACATTGACATTTCTGAATGAAAAGCTTCTCTTTTTTCTCCCTTTTCCTTGTAACGCCCGAAGACGGCTGAATATTCGGTGTTTGGCACGGTTGGCTTTAGGCTATTTTAGGTTCAATGTTCAGTGTGCTTCTCCTGTTACTCAAATGAACAGTGTGCACACATAGGCGCACACACCTGCCCAAAAGAAGAACAATGAGCACACGTTGCAATCAGATTAATTCAGTCCTCCTCTAATACACTGCAGCAGCAGCAGTTGCTCGGTCGATGTAACCGAAGATAGGTGCTACTTTTTCTTGCTGCCACCGTCGTACACTGGTTGGCCTTATCAACATCGACATGCACTTCCACCCGCGAATGAATAATTGACGGTGTGCTGTGCTGTGGTGTACATCAGCAGCAGCAGCAGTGTACAACACACTGAAGTAGTTTGTGTGCAGAGATGATTTCTATTTAATTAGGTGTACACACTGAGCTGAAGAATGAGAGTGAGTGTCTCTCCCACTCACTCTCATTCTCATTGAAATGGCGTTGGCCATTTTGGTCTGCTAGCTGGCAGGCAGGCAGACAGGCAGCAGCTCTATTGCCCAGCACCACTACTACCAGCACCATTAGCTAATGATGATTTAAATTTTGAACTTATTAATTTTTTGCAGCACAGCGTAGCTTGCTGCCTGCTGCTCCAACTTTTCCTGCCTTTTCTCTGAAGTTGCTGCCCGCACTGTAAAATGGCAATGTCTGCGGATGAGAGAGAGAGAATGAAGGAAAGAGGCGACTGTTTTTGATGGCCCTTTCGCTCAATTGCTGCTGCTTCTGCTCTCGATTGTGTTTTCTTTTCACTCACTGTGTGTGTTCCGCAGCTGTCGTTGATTTGCTGCTGCTGCTGCTGCCGATTCCATTGCCCAACAAAAAGAACTGAACTACCACCACTGAACTAGAACCAGAAGAGACTGTGTTCTACTAGGAGGAACTACGAGGCCGCAGGAAGGGCACTGTTAATTTGCCATTCATGTCTCATTTAGCTTCAGCATCAACTTCAGCTCTAGCTCAAACTAAAACTGCTCGAGCCTGCTGGCTCGAACTTGGAAGATATAAAAGAGAGAACTGAAGCAGCAGCAGTAAAAAAAGTAGTAGTTTCCTTTCTTTTCCTTCCTACTCGCTTTAGTTTGCCGTTCTCTTTCATCAAAATGTCGATTTAGTTTTAATTTACTTTAAACTCGTCGACTAAAAGTGGTGGTGGAGAGAGCAAGGAAAAAGAAAGGCAGGGAAGCGATCTGCTGCTGCTGCTGCTTTTGGTGGTCGTCGTTTTCGGTTAGTGCTGCTGCTGCTCTTTAAAATGTTTTATGAGTTGGCAGTGTTTTTTCTAGTGGTGGTGGTGGTGATAGTCTCTGCCTGTACAATCTGATAAAGGAGTAATGGGCCACAAACAAAACAGAGAGAGATAGAGAGAGAGAGAGAGAGAGCAGGAAAGTTGACAGAGGAGTCGTCGAGTTTGTCTGTCTGTGTTGATCGAAGCGATAGCGATGAGCACTATCGACTGCTCGCTCTCTGTTGACACAAGAGTGAAAAAGTTCCTGTGGACAAAAACAACAAGAGAGACAAGAGGACACTAAAACTAAAACTAAAACTAGTGTGTGTGGGCACTCGATTCCACCACCACCATACCACCACCACCGGAAATGGTGTCCGGCACAGAGAGACCAGTTAAAAGAGTGAGTGCGGGTGAATGAAAAAGTTGCAAAATTGGACTGGATCATTTGACTGGAAACATGGACACTTTTAGTGAATGTGTGTCCATTGCTCTCCGCTGAGATTTTGAAGATATCGAGAAGAGAAGGACCAGTTTGCAGTTGTAAAGCACTTCTTTTTGGTCCACTGGGGCCAACTTTTTTCTTTCTTCTTCTGTTCAGTACCAGTTCATGTTCTCACATTGGCACTGGTCATCGTATATATCCGTCGTCTTCTTTTCTTGATGATGATGATCGGCGGTGGTGATAGTCGTGTCTGCGCTAACGATTATTCTTTCCTCCTGTGTCATGTTTTGCTGTTTTCTAGTTCTTTTTTTCGTTTTGTTCAGAAAAACAAATCATCATCATCATCAGACCTAGTACTAGCACTCGAGCTAGTGCTTTTCCATTGTTGCAATTACTCTCGTTTTGTACCTCGGTGTACGGCTGCTGCTGCTGCTGCAACAACACTGATTAAGTTATCAATCAATCTTACTTCTTCTTCTTCTTCTTTTTCTGACCTGGGTGCATTCTCTTTTTGTTATTCTGTGTGTTCACTTTGTCTTCTGCTCTCCTCACTTCAACTCTAAGAGCAAAAGTACAACAACAAAGGAGCACCTTTTTACCTACCTACCTATCCTCTTTTTTAAAAGAAAGCGACAACAAAGAGGAGGAAAAGTATAAATCACTGAAAACGATCCTCCTCCTCTCTTCAATTCCTGAGCCACTAAAAAAGTTGAAAGTCATCATTCTTTTCTTCTCAATTGTAAATACCTCAGTACCTTTCCCCTCAGTACTTTTTTTCTTTTTTTTCTTTTTCAGTTGAACACACTGACCACTTACGTTGAAAGGGCAGGAGGGCAGGCAGACAATTAGCGTCCAATTAGGGCTGATTATATTGTCTGACTCTGTGTGTGTGTGCTTGTGTGAGGGCACTTTTTTCTCTCTTCACTTTTACTTCTACTTCTTTACTTTACTTTGCTTTGCCTAGCTGAGAGTGCAGCTGGGAACATCAACGAGCCAATTGAGAACACGGCAGCTAAAGTTTGCTGCTGCTCGAGCTCCTGAATTGAAAACGATGCTGCTTTGTTGCTCTCTCCTCTATCTCAAAAAGCACACTTTATTACATTTTGAGCAGAGAGAGATAGACAAAAAACCGTTTTCTCTTCTTTTTCACAATTACACCAGTGCCGTACAATCTTTGCTGTCTAGGGTGTTTCCAGGGAAAAAGAAAGTTTGTTTTGTTGTTGAAGAGTGCGCCCAACGTTGAAGAGAAAAGTAGAAAGAATGAGAAATGGAAAATGGAAAAAGTGGAAGCGAGAGAACTAGAAAACGGCTCCCACCATTGCTGCTGCCGCTTCTTCCATTCAACTTACATAATTAATATTGAGCAGCAGTAGTGTGTGTTTCAGTAGGGAGAGATGAAGAAAGAGAGTTTGTGAGCTAACATCGTCCGCCACAAAAGAACAAATCTAATTTGCCTGTTGGTGGCGTCGGCGTCGGCGTCGGCGGCGGCGTTGGTGCAAATGAAATGACTGAATTTGGTCATGCTGCTGCAGAGATTGGCTGTCGGTTTTCCTCCTGCCCGTGCCCGTGTTTGCCCATATTAGCTGCCATGTCTGAACCTATCTGCATCTTCTCTCATTTTCTTCCTCTTCCTCTAATAGCCAACACGATGCATCTCTTCCTCTCTGCTCATGGTTGTAATTTATGAATACTGTCATAATTATTTATGGCAATATTACTTATTACCACAGGAGTGAGAGTGAGATGGAAAAGAGAATGGAAGCAAAAGTGAGAGTGTGTGTGTGTATGTTCTAGGCTCTATCCTCTGCGGCTGGCGACTAATTTGAATTTATCTCTCCTCTTATCGCTCTTGACTGCCGCTGTTGTAGCAGTTGATGTCCGTCGTTGGTTGGATTTGTGGCTGCTTTTTCCTCTTTGCAGCTTTTTACTGCTCAAAGTCGGTCTCCTCTCTTTTTCATTCTCATTGCTCTCGTATTTTTTTATTGTCTGTTCTGTTATGTTATCGATTAGCACGAGTCTCCCCTTTCTTTTTTCCAATGCACATGTAACATGCAGTCGCATCACTTGCAGCAGCAGTGCAATGAATTCTTTGTGCTGCTTCTTTGTCTCTCTCGCTCTTTTTCAGTGCTTTTGGCCATTGTGTCGATTGAGCCTATTAGTGGCAGTGGTTGTGTGTGTTACTGCCATCAACTGCAGTGTGGCCAGCATTCAGCATGTCTCCCAATCTCTCTCGTTGGGTGCATTCTTTTTTCCGATTTTTTGTGATTTAATTTTCCGGCTGCAGAGGGCCCCTCGGTCGTCGTTGAAATATTTTTTTGAATTTCGCGTTTAGATTCTGATTGAAAAATACAAGATTTTTCTTGTTGATTATGAAATGAAAATAAAAGTTGAAATGGGAGTGTAAATGAGAGTGAAAACTTTTGTATAAAAATTTAAAAAATAGGAGTGACAATGGAAAGTTTGATTTACAATTTGGCAAGCATTTTTAAGCGCCGACCACAGAGGCCGCCTATGTCACTGCAATTTTTCCCAATTCAATCAAATCAAAATGGAATTTAATTTTTCTGTTTGCACTCAATCTTAATTTGATCTCGCGCTTTGTTTTAGCTCAGCTTTTTCCATTTCTTATTATATCACTACTACTCTGAATGCTCATTTGATTCTATGCAAAAAGGAAGAGAGGCAATATTACAAATGAGACATGGTCATTTCCATCTCACTTCCTCATCCTCTTCCTTTTTCTCCCATGCAAAAGGGTGACAAAACATTGAGCATCAGCAGTGTCACATATTTTTGCACGTCCGGAAACAGCCAAACAGGGCCCGGGAAAGGCACACACATCATCATCATTTATATCTTTGCAATAGTCCGAAACGGGAAACGGCTGTCGGGACCAATTGTCGCCGTTTTAATTGCCCAGCACAATGTATGCACACACATTTCAATGTGTGTGTTGACGGGATATTTTGCTGGGGTAGTGTCATCTAGAGACTTTGGCTGTGTGCTGTCTGTCCGCTTTCCGTCTACAGCTTTGTCGTCGTCTTCTACGTCTTCTTCTTCACTCTGTTTAATCGCTTTGTCGGCTTGTTCATAATTAATGTGCGCATTAATCTTGACTGCTGCTTCTTTTGCTGCTACAGAATTGGTCAGTGTTATTATTACTTTTAGTAGGACAGCACTGTCACTGTCACCATTTTCCCGTCTTCCCTTCAAATGACCAACAAAATGAGGCATTTGAAGGAAGGCAGTGCCTCACCCATTAGCCTGACGACGATGATGATGATTTTTGCTGGTGGTGCTGGTGGTGCCAATTACCAATACATATTTTCCCTTCTTTTTTCTCTTTAGCCCATGTTTTTGTTTTTAAATATTTGCAATTAGACTGTCAATTGGCGGCGGAGGGGAAGGGGGCGATTGATGGGCGGCCATTAGGCAGAAAAAGGGGAAAAGGAAAAGAGGGAGTTTTAGCTCCAGTTCTAGCTTTTGCGTTTTGGCACTGCCGTTATTATTAATTGGAGGACGCAATGCAATGCAAATGCCCCATTGCTGCACTGCTGCCATAAATCAAATATTCCGCCTTACTGGGGAAAAAGAGCGTATTTGCTAATATTATTTACATGCTCGATAACGGGGGAAAAGGGGAATCGGGTTGTTGGTGGATTGGAAAGAATCCCCCTTTTTCCGTTAGATTCAGGAAGAAGAATGAGGCAAACAGCTTGAAAAAGTCTGAGCTACGGCGACGGCGACGTCGACCGACCGGCCGTTAATCTTCCATTAGAAGCTCATTTGCTGTCTGCCCATTAGTGATAAATGAGTTGACAGTTTTTTCCTCCTTTTCAGACTTTACTAGACTAGGCTAAACTAGAGCTGCAGTTGCTGAGCTGAGCTGTCGTCGAGTTTGGGTTTAGGTTTAGGATTGGGGAGAACTGTCGGCGCTTGATTCACTCAACCAGGATTCAGTGCAAGTGCAAGTGCAGGAGTGTGTTAAGCAGGCACACACCGGTTATGCAAATTTTTCCAACACAGCACAAAGCTAAACATTAACCAGTGACACCAGTGACTACTACTACAAACTTTTGCCAAAAGTTGACTCTGAAGTCAATAAAAGTGTGATTTGTCGTAAAAAAGTTGTCGCAGAGTAGCTGGCGGAGTAAGTGAGCTGTGAACACACACTGCTTCAGTGGACAGAGTATGTGCACCACACATATGGCACCAAAGTTACCTTTAAAACACGGCTAACGACACAGCGACGCCAGGATCGATCCAGGATCACCAGGGAGTGCACAGGAAAAAAAAGTGAAAAAGGATCTCAGTGCATTGGTGTCTGCTTTATGAGTCACCGCCGACGTTTCCTTAGAGAGGAAATGACTGCTCAGTTTTGAGCATTAATTTGGTGGTGGTGACAGTACTCCAGAGACTGCAAAGCTGCAGCAGCAGCCAACTCTCTGATCCCTTTCCCTTCTCTTCACTGTATTTAGCAAATTAATTAGCGAGTTTGTAATTTAATTTAATTCCTCTCCACTTCTCTCTTCTCTCTGCTTTTCTCATCAAGTGATGTCGTTGAGCTGCTGCTGCTGCACAGTCTAAAAGAGGTAGTCATCAGGCAGGCAAAAGCAATCTCTACCCGATGACATCTGCCCGATTGATGATCGCCCACTTGCTGACTGCTGTTTTCAGTGTTTCCATGTTTTTTCCTAATTAACTCTGAACTTCTTCTTCATCTTTTTTGCCGTGTTTGAGTTCGTTGTCGTCGATCGGCAAAACACAGCACAAGCACACAGGCACAGAAGTCAAATTAATTAATACGAATTAAACGATTAATCGGCGATAGCAGCGTTAGCGGCGGTGGAGGGGATGATTAAACATTAAGTAAGAGGAGGAGGAGAAGAGAAAAAGAAGGGGATGGTGCAGGTAAGGATCTTCTCTGCCCTTGGCTCTAATTAATTGTCCCATTGGAGGAGAGCAATGTTTGCTGATAAGAGCAGCATCCTCTCCCTCCCTTCCTTCTGACGGATGCGCTCAAAAAGGAAAGAATAAATGCAGTATAAATAAAAAAGCTGAGCTCAGTATCTAAAGCAGCAGCAGCAGCAGAAGTGAGTGAGGTTATTTAATTAAGCTAATTAGTAATCAGACAGACTGAAGGAGGGAGAGAGAGAGAGATCGGGCAGTAATGTTCAGAGCTGAATGCTTCTCTTTTGCCTTTCCTTTCTTGCTTGCTTGCACTTCTTTTATCGGCATTCATCTCTATCTCTGCTCTTGCTCTTCTTGTGCAGTGCAGTAGAAGATAAGACGACAGAGAATAAAAATAAAAGGACAGAGACACTGCCGACACTGCTTTGACTGACTTGGCAGCTTGTTTTCTTTCTTTTTTCTTCCAGTCAGTCTCAGACTCGTCCAACGACTGCTCAGGTGCTGCTCAGTGACAGTGGACGAAAGAAAGAAGTGGCAGTAAAAGTGGTCGCAATTGATTTCACCCGCCAAAGAATCTCAGTTTTGTCCACTGCTGCTGTCAACTTCTGCTCTGTCGCTTCTGCGAGTCCTAATGTCCGCTAATTAAGCGAACACTCTACTGCTGTTTTTGGAAGCGCCGATTGCCAAGTTTAGATAGCAGCTAAAAGATTGGAGAATGCACAAAAACTGTGTACTGTGACAATAGATGGAGCAGAGTATAATGAAGCAAAAGAAGAGGAGAGATTGATCCAGGAACGATCCAGGACACACAGTGTGTGCTGTGCTATGTTGTTGTTACTTTTACTTTGGACACAATGTGTGTGTGTGCATAGTGTGCACAAAGTGTGTGAGCGGTAATTACCGATCTGCAAACTCGGCCAAAAAGTGCAGCTATCTATTTGTGTGTGTTTGTGTTATGCAAACACACACAGCGACCCGATTAACAATTAGGGGCAACGGCAGCAGCCGTCTTCGAACCTCGGTTGTTCTTTGCTTTTTTTTGCTTACACCTGCAAAACCTGCCATTGCTGGTGGTGATGGTGATGGTGCTCCATTAGAGGGTCCCCTCATTTTGGAATCGAAAAAAGACAAGAGAAAGCTGTTTTAGAAATAACAGCAGCAGCAGCAGCGATGACTCGGTAGCTGACTCGGCGTAATTCCTCCCGTTCCGTCTTGTCTCTTTTGCTGCTGCTGCTGCTTCGACCAGGGTGCACGGTTAATTAAATAATGAATAGGGGACCGTGGAAAGGGGAAAAGGAGGAAGACCAAATAGTGAAACACTCTTTTCTGCTGCTGCTGATGCTGTCCTTGCTTTTAATTCTGACGACACATCTGATTGCAACCGATTGGAGCAGCAGCAGCAGCATTTGATGCTCAGCTGGCGGCGGCGGCGGCGGCAGAGGCCTGTCTTGCCTGGTGACATATCGGCGACTGTCGAAATGAGAAAGAAGAGAAAATAGCGAAGAGTGCACCTCTTTGGAGTGCTGGCTGGTAATGCAATCAAAATGTCCTGCTCCTGTTCCTTCTTCTTTTCATTTCTCTCTCCCTTATCACCATCACCGTCGTCGTCGTCAGCAGCATGAGTTTTGACATGAGCTAGCACACCAGCAGCCCCCAATCACATTTCTTTTCGGAGCTCTCTCTGAGTCTGTGACTTTTTCTTTTTCAATGTTGCTGCTGATGGTGCCTTGAATTTAATTAAATTTAAATTATAATCCTTTAATGAATTGGGGAAAAGTAGGAGATGAAGAAGAGTGCTGATGGAGGTAACTATTTAATATGTGAAATGGTGGTGGTCGTGGTGGTGGTGGTCTTGGTGGTGATGGTGATGGTAAAGTGCACTTTTCATTTGGCCCGATTTTTTTTGTCTTTCATTTCGCCTGGTAGTACTTTTATTTGGTTTTGCTGCTGATGCTGCCGCGGCACTCTCACTGACTTTTGTTTCTTCTTGCTTCTCCTGCTTGGTTTGCCCAACACTGTACAGCAGTTCTTCTTCTCTTGTGTTCTTTCGTTAGGTGTACGGCGATGACGGCCATTGACTGCTGCAAGCCAACAGTGTGTCTATTTACTCAGGGAGCAAGAGAGAGAGAGAGAGAGAGAGGGCAAAGAGTGTACAAACACAGACATTGGCATCGGCATTCAGCCACTGCTGCTCACGAGTATTGATGACTCGATTGATTGCAATCGTTTGCCACTCTGGCCGAGTGTGTCTTGCCCTGTCTTGTCTTCCTAGTTTGATCGTGTTGGTTCGCATTCGCATTCGTTTTGTTTGCACTTGCACCACCACCACCACCAAAACGATCACGAATCAGCAGAGGGGCCCAATCAAGCGAAGGCGAACACTTTGTGTGCTCATTGCGCCTTCACCTTCACTGGCTTTGAATCACAGTGACTGAACTGAACTGAGCTGAACTGTCCTCAAACGACGTCCTCGTCGTCGTCGTTCCTTCAAAATGACACCAACTAGGGCGACACTGCTAACGAGACCAGTCTGCTGCTTTTTCTTCTGTTGCTGACGTTTACCACCACCACCAGAAAATTCTGCTGGTGCACTACCCAAAGCTTCTGTAGGCGTCTCTGCAGCAAAAGCAAAAGAAGCAGCAGTCGATCCATCATCAAAATTTGCTCTGTGTCTGTCTGCCTGCTCAGCTCAAATTGTCTCCACTCGTGCGCCCAATTTGTGAGCGCGCGCGTGAAAACCGTTTTTGCTGTGTCTAAACGAGGCCAGCGAAAATTTCTGGACGTGAACGTTTGGTGGTCGAGCTGTTGGTGGTGGTGGTGGCAGTGGTGGTGATAGTTCCCTGGTGAGGGATCGATGGGCTGAGCAGAAAGTAGAAAGCAGAGGAAAAAGCAGAAAGAAGTGTCCAATTGGCCTGCCGACTGGATTTGATGAGGACAAATCTCTCTCTCTCACTCTGCATCGCCACCAAATCTCGTCCACCAAGTGGAAAAAGCGGCCATAAATTTGCCTCTAAAATCTAAAGATTACTTGGTGGTGGTGGTGGTGATTGTGAAGGCAACTTGCGATGAAGATGCTCGGCTGATCTGCCGCTGATTTTTGAAGAAGAGTCGATGGCCAATAAATAGGCAGATCAGAGAAGGAGATCTATTTGTCTAGCATCTTAGTTTGGCTTTTTCTTTTCCTTTGAAGTGTGTATCAAATTGCCCAGTTTCAAAGTCATAAAGTGTTTTCAGCAGCATCATCGACGTCGTAATTCAGAGACTCTGATCAACTTGTCCAGTTTCCCTGCTTTGTCATCACCTTCTTTTTCTTCATCTTCTTGTTCTTGTCCATGTCTGATAAGCAGGAACAGGAGATTGTAGAGAAGATTTTTTTTCCGAAGCATCTCCTTCTCCTCGTCGATCGTCGCTGACCAACGTGACACTAATTGCCGCTAAATAAGAAGAAGAAAAAAAGTCTCGCTAAAAACGAAGAAAGCAAATCGAAAGACTGAAGACAGTGAAGCCTGCTTATCAGATCGCATCAGCTTTAGTCATTTCTTCTTCATTTCTTCTTTTATTATCCATCAAAAGCTTGGTGATAGCGGTGATACTACACTACACTTTTTACTTGTGTACTTTTTACACAGATACAAAGAAGACGGTGGAGGTGGTAGTGGAAGAAAGGAGGAGGATGACAGAGCATCATGATCACAAAGCATCATCATCACCCCCACTTTCTTCAGCAGCAGTAGTGCAGGCAAAAACGAACTACTCAAGAGCTGCAAGACATCTCCCTCTTCAGCCTCTTCACCTTTGACCGTGAAGCAAAGAAAAACGAAAAAAAACTCGAAGTCAACTCGCATGTACTTCTTTCCTTCTTACTTTTTGGCTATCTATCCTCTATCGTTTTGGTTGTGAAGAAGCGGCGGTGGCAGCAGCGTCGGTATCGTCGTGTGTGGCTGCTGTGCAGTGCTTCAGCTTCAGCTTCAGCGCTCTCTTCTCTTCTCTTCTTGAGCGTCTGCAGACCGGCTGCTGCAAACCAAGAGAGTCAGGGCTACGAAGAAGCATGTGCACTTCAGCTTCAGACTTCAGTCTGCACTCTGCGCTCGACCAGTTCAGATCGTGAGACAGGACGGCAAGCGAGTACTTCTCTCTTCATTCAGTGCACTCTGTTCCCTCTTACTCTCTTTTTACTTTACCCAAGTACTCCTCATTCTTGCACGCCGTGAACACACACTGAACATTTTATTTCATTTTCGATTTGTTGTTGTATTTTGTGTCTGTCTGTGTGTTACACTTGCTGCCTAGTCTCCAACTACTACATCTTCTGAATCACCTCCTCCTCCTCTTCCTCCGAAGGCAATCACTACTTTTCACTTGCCATCTCTTTACTTTACTAACCAAAACAAAGAAGTGGCTGCCATCTGTTTTGTCTGGCTCATCTGGTTCTTCTTCCACTCTGTTGTTGTCTACCTGACTTTGCGCCAGTATCGATCATCAGCATCAGCATCAGCATCATCATCATTGCTCAGGCACTCCAAAGTGCTCTTCTGAAGCCCACACCACCTTCTGGAACCCCACTCAAAAAGTCTCTTGTTTTTGGCGTTGGAGTTTGGCAACGTCTGGTGTTGTTCAGACCTTAGTCGAACTGTCGGGAGGAGACAGGTGTGTGCTACCAGTGCACCAGATTGTGAGAAGATTTGGCGCTGGCCTGGCTGCCTTCTTTCCTTCCATTTCTCCGTTCCTCCGTCTGCTACTTCTACTTCTACGCCTGATTTTGCTTTCGTTCAAATATTTGCCCGTCGTATCTATCTTCTCCTCTTTCTTCTCTTCTTCCTCCTTCATCGTTCACTGCGCGGAATGTGCCTCACTGCCACTTGCACTACCACCTCACTGTTTACACTTTGACTTTGTGCAACGACAGCAGCAGTTGATAGTGGTGGCACTTACTGGTGCACCGAATTACATCTGTAGCAAGTCTAAGAAGCAGCAACAGCAGCAAAAGGGCCTCAAGCTTAGCAAGCAAGCAAATAATTGCAATTGACCCAGCACAGCAACAGCAGAAGCCCAATTGTCGCCGCTCATTTGTGTGCATTTGTGCAGACCTTTTTCTGTTTCTGTTTGCACAGAGTGTGTCAGAGTTGTCTTCTCAGTTCAGAGTTTGGTGGTCAGTGGCTGGCCAGATTTGCTTCCCTCCGTCCACAATTTGTGTATCTTTCTCCTTCTCCTTCTCTGCCGCTGAAAAGTAGTTCAGTTATTGGTCAGCTAAATGGGCTAAATGAATAGTGTCCACAACGGCAGCAGCAGACAACGACTGAAGAGAACGGGAAGAAAAAGTCCACAGGGGTCTACTGCTTCAGCCTTCTCCAAAAGTAAACAACAGCAGCACTGTCATTTTCATTATCACCATCATCGTCAGGTGTGTGCTCTCTAGGGCCGCACCACAGCTGAACAAGAAGGCTATGAAGTCTCACGTGCACTTTCCCTCCGTCCAGCACTTCTAGACCTGCTCTACTTTATTCGCCTTTTTTAGTGTTTACTTCGATCACCACCTCAGGTGTGCTTTTCGGGGCCAGGTTTTAAGCTAGGCCCGTAAGTCAACACAAGTCATCATCAAGAGTCAAGACAAGCCAAGTGTTTGTCATCATCATAGCCGATCACACAACATGTCACTTCAACAGCCGCCTTTAAGTAGAAGGGGCCAACGTCGAGCGAGGATGATGACCTCGGCTCTCGGGACCTTCAGTCCTTCTGCATACCTTCATCACCCTCACCACCATCATCACCTTCAACATCATCACCCTCAACAACCACTTCATAATCATCACTCTCATCATTCTCAACCTCTCATCACCCTCATCACCACCTCCATCAACAACCTTCAAAGTGCCTTACCCACCTTCTGCTGGTGCTCCTTCTCACGCTCACCTCCTCTTTGCCTCGGTGGACGCCTCTCGGCGGCACTGGAGCGCCTCGTACAACGGCGAGACGCAGCACGCACTGAGACATCATCGAGGTAAGTGAAAACACCAACAACACCAACAACAACAACACATAAAACAGCTACACAAAATGAACACAATGACGACTGAACACTGCTAGGCTGAAAACAACAAAACAAAAGTAAATCAAGCCAATCAGTCGGTGTTGGTTTGCTTTTGCTTGCTCTCTTTACTTTACTGAAATGAAAGAAAGGGACTCACAAAAGACCACTTCAACTACAGTTGAACACACGTTACCTTCTTTCATTTCCTCTCTCCCTCTAACTGAGCAGCTCAGCGAGGGACGTGTGGAATTTTTTCGCCTTCCCATTGACTGATCTCGTCCATTAGCGCTCTTTGAACATTGAACATTGAGCATTGAGCAATCTGCAGCACTCTGAGTGCTCCAATGACGATGTCACCGGCAGCAGCAGCAGCAGCTTGAACATTGCGCAAGTGAACAATGGCAATCTGGACTGCTCTTTGACACCACTCGGTGTGTGTGCACTTTGGTGGTGTAGCCATTAGTCACTTTGGTCTTTGGTGTCGGGCACCTCCACACACACACAGTCACTTCTGTGCTTTCTGTGTGTTTTGTCTTTCTTTCATTGACTGCCCTCTACTGCTCCTTTGTCCGCTCAATATGCCCGCAATTGCATCATTTGGCACCAACAGCAGCAGCAGCAGTTTTGCCTATTTCGATGTTCACTTTGCCCGCGTGCGTGTGTGGTGCGGTTCTATGCTTTTTGGATCGGGGCCACAGAGGGACTAGAAAGTAAAATAAAATGAAAAAATGGTGAAATAAAAAAGTGTGCTTGATTAGCTAAATTATAATGCTGCTGCTGCAATCTGCGCACTCTGAGTGCTCCAAGACGATGTCACCGCAGCGCAATCAGCAGCAACTTGTCGCAAGTGAACAATGGCATCGGAGCTCTTGACAACTCGGTGTGCACTTGGTGGTGTAGCCATTAGTCACTGTTGTTCTTTGGTGTCGGGCACCTCACACCAATAACACGTCACTTCTGTGCTTTCTGTGGTTTTGTCTTTCTTTCATTGACTGCCCTCCACTGCCCTTGTCGCTCAATATGCCCGCAATTGCATCATTTGGCACCCACAGCAGCACAGCAGTTTTGCCTATTCGATGTCACTTTGCAGGTGTGTGGTGCGGTTCTATGCTTTTTGGATCGGGCCACAGGGGACTAGAAGTAAATGAAATATGAAAAAATGGTGAAATAAAAGTGTGCTTGATTAGCTAAATTATAATGCTGCTGCGCATGCTGCAAATGATCGTCTGCTCCGCTCAGGCACCACACTTTGGATTTCAGCAGCAAACTTGCAATAACAGACACCAAAAGCCTTCGTGTGTTCCCAAATAGAGCGGCTTGTCTGTTCTGTGTTGCAGTGTGCTCACTGACACAAATGCGCAATTGAACATTTGCTCATGTTGCTCTCGGTTCCTCTCTCCCTCTCTTCATTGGCTGCCGCCTGGGCCCTCTCTCCATTGAATCCTCTCGGGTCCCGTCTGATTGCCCTGGGTGGCATGCGGCAGCTGCTGCAATGCCTCTCGCTTGGCGCACCGGCCATTGGCCATGTTGGCTGTCACCGAAGTCGACTTCATCGTCGATATGATGCCATGCCTATGATCTAGATCGGTTCATCTCCTCTCCATTCGAAACATCGAATAATCGAACACCATTTTGTGTGTCTAAGTAGAAGCTACTTTATGATGTTGCACCGTGTGGCATGGTTGCAGTTGCTAGAAAACCCTAGGCGCTGATCAATTGGCGCCAAGAATGACTTTTTTCAGTTTCATGGTTGCCGTGTTCTTGAGTGTGCACTGCTGTAGCCGCTCTCTCCAGTGCTCATTGACCAATTGTTTGCCTGATTGGTCGATTTGTCTCCTCTTTCTTCTCTCTTTCTCGCAGGGTCCAAGTCTATTGCCCTGTCAAAAAGTGCTGCTAGGATCTCTCAATTGTCCCGGCACACCACAGCAGCACTGCAAGCACAAACAGACACAACAGCAATTGTTTAGTGGCTCGAATGTCTACTTCTCCTTCTTTAGACTTTGTTAGTGAGTGGTAGGCTTTCCTCAATGTATCGACTTCTTTGTGTTCCTCTCTCGCTCTCTTTCCATTGTCCGACCTGGTCATCATCGCCACCACCACCGCACATATTGAAAAGTAGCTGAAAAAGCTATTTGTATGTTGTTTGTTTGTTGGCTGACTTGGCGGTGGTGGTGGAGGGCAGCCGGTGTGTCTGTGCCTGAGCACTGCCTGCCAGCCAGCCCGACCTGCCCGACCACCGACCACCACTCGCTGACATTGAAAGTGACGTCTCAGAGTGAAGGAGAAGAAGAAGAAGAAGGTAAAGTTGATGTCTTACTTGACTCGAAGACCTGAAGTGCTGCTGCTGCTGCTGCGGCTGCCTCTGCAGCGGTGGTCAAAGCCTTCAATTTTGGCCTGTTCCTTCTCCCTCTCTCCTGTTCTCCCCACGAGCGCACCTTCAATTTCAGCAGCAGCATTGGCAGCCTCTGACCACCACCACCACCACCACCTCTGCTCGCCTTTCGTGCAGGCAGCTTCGATCTTTCTTCGTTTCTTCATTTCGTCTTTCCTTCCCCGGCCATTCTTTCCCTCTTCCTCTCTTTCCTCTCCTCCGTCTAGTTTTGCCGGCGAGTTGGCTGCTTCACGTTAATCTGCTGCCAGGCAGCCAGTTCGCCTGCCTTCCAGTCAGTCAGTCTGCCTGACTCTGACTGTTACAAAGGAGTCAATTTGCACGCAAACAACCACATACGGCCATCGGCTGTTCCCTACAGCAGCTTCATGTTGGACCTAATGTGTGTGCATTGATTTGCCTGCCTGCCCTTGGTCCGCCGTAGAATCGTCGAAGGAAGGAAGGAAGAAAAACTACAAGTCAGTATTAGCAGTGCTCGAACACGGCCCAATTTTGCCCAGCATTGTGCCGACAAGGTGTGCACTGCTGCCGCCGCTGCAATTGGAAGCTTATTAGTCCTCCTCGCTACGGCTATCAAATGGATTAATTTGCTGGCAGTGTGGTGGTAAAAGTGAGGTGCTGGTAATGGTGACCTCGACCAGTCTAAAAAGAGAGAAATTGAGGCAAACTGAATGAAGACATTAGTCGCCGCTGACATTCTCTCTCTCCCTCTATTTCTCTGCCGATTTTTATTTGAATTGAGGGATTTGTGCTCATGTGATCTCCCCTTCTTTTACTTCCAATACGACAACAATTGGAGTGTAAATGCTGCTGCTGCCGGATTAAAATCACGGTACAAAATGCTGCTTTCAAGATTTGCCTCTTTCCCTTCTTCTTCTTACCATTTCATTGTCATCATCAACCTGAGGTGATGGTGACAAATGGTGCTGATATCAATGGCAAGGTGAGGAGCTAATCGTTTTGCTCGCTAGCAGTCTTAGCAAACTTCTGTCGTCGTCTTGAAGACAGGGGCAAAACTAAATGCTCAGGGGAAAAAGAAATTAGAAGAAAAACCCGAGACTCACTTATTTTATTTTCCACTTTACCTCTCTACTCTGAGGAAGCTTGAACTTTTGCTCTATCTCAATCTCTTTACTTTTTGCTGCACGCTAGTTCTTAAGATTGTAACCTTTTCTCTGCTGCTCTTCCGCTGTTGATGCGGCTGCTCTAGCAAATTGCCGCTAATTAAGCGGACAGCTTTCACAACTGTTTTTGTTGTTGTGCTGCTTGTGGTGGTGATGGCGACCACCAACTGCTCTTTTTCTTCTTTTGTTTTTGCTGCTGTTGCTGTTGCAAAGTTCCTCGAGGTATCTTGACTCTATCTTCTCTTGACTCTTTTACGGCTGCTGCTGCTGCTGCCGTTGCCGTTGCCGTGCTTTCATTAGCAAAGTGGCTGCAGAGTGATGATTTATTGCTGCTGGACAGCAGCACTAACTTTGTCTGTGCAGGTTTCTGTTTGCGAATGTTCTTTTTTCTGCTTTTTTTGACGAACAGGCCGCCGATTCAAGCCGACGCAGTTTCTACCGCTTTGTTTTGGCCATAATACTTTTGGTGATTTTAGTTTGGTCTCTGGTAGTGTGCAGGCAGGTGCCCCCTCTTCTCTTCAGCCTTTTTGATTATCAGTTGCTGATATACCACAGTTCTTCTCTGACTTTATGTTTGGTGACAAGTGCTGCTGGTGCTGTGACGATGTGTCCAGTATAAATCTCTCTTTTTTGCTTTGCTGACCAGCTCTGCGTGCACACACGTTTACTCTACACCAAAATGTTGCCTCTTGCACTCATTTACTCATTCACTCTCATTTCCCTCTCTCTTTCCTGCGTTGTCATTAGTCATTAGGCTTGGCCTGGTTGTTGGTTAGCTGGCGGTGGTGTGTCGCAGTTAGTTAGTTAGTTTGTAGTTAGCCTCTGTGTGTGTTTTCCCTTTTTATTTGAGGTACATCAGCAGCAGCAGTGGCAGTGTTGAGGTGCAGTTGGGCGTACGGCAATTATGGTGCAGTGGAAAATGGCAAAACAATCGCATAAACAGCAGCAGCAGTGGACAGCAGCAGCAGCAGCGTAATTGCCTTGAAAAACTTTAAATGAGATTAACTAGTAGTCTAGTCGGCTACTGAAAGTGAAGTAGAAAGAGAGAGCAAAAATAGCAGTTGGAGTGAGAGGGTATATATCATTTGAGGTTCAGACTGACAAATGTGCTCTGCTCCAGGATCGACTGAACTGTGCGACTGGACTGCCTGTCCTGAATTTTTCTGACTAAAACGAAGTGGTAGTGCTTCGCCACTGAATTTGTTATTTACCGCTGCTGCTGTGTTTGTTGCTGCTGTGTTGTCCGTCGCCCGGGCGTTTGCTGACCAACACTCAGAGAATGTGTGTGTGTCGTCGATTGATTGCCACAGCCACCACCTCCTCTCCTTTCCATTTGCACCATTCTACGGCGCAAAAAGAGACTTTGCAAAGCCTAGCAATTTTTTTGTGCCCAGCAATTGCTCAAGTTGTGTGTGTGTGTGTGTCCATTCGCGCCTCGATTCCTCCTCACGAATTTGCACATGCACTGTCTCCCCTCGCTTTTGCTTTTGCTGCTGCAGTGTTCGTGTGCTCTGATTCGGGTTCTCTGATTCTGGTTCTCCTCTCTCTCTCTCTCCCATTGACTCCAGCCGTGCACAAAGTGAGCAAACAAATCTGGTCATCTGCTGCCTCTCTCTCTCTCTCTCTCTACTTTCTCGTGTTCGAATTTTGCCTGTTTGTCCGTTGTTTGCTTTTCCTAGCTTTGTGATCATTTCGATCTGATGATGGCGGCGACTGATGTGATGTCACACCGTGCAGAAGAGTTTGGGCTCCCTTTCTTCTTCTTTTTCATGTTCATTGGCTGCTAATGGACGGCAGATCGACCAGAGCAGCAGCACAGTCAGTCAGTCAATGAACTGAACGGCTGATTCTTCTCTCTGGTCGTCGCCATCATCAAAGTGTGTGCCGTGTGTAGAGAGAATTGTCCCAGTATCAGCAGTGACAAAACGGTCTGTGTTTGACTATCTGTCTGTGCCTTGATGATGATTATGATGATTACGACGATGATTACTATTAAAACGCTGCCACACTTTGAACCACTTGGCTCACTCACTCGGACCACGATATCTGCTCTGACGGCCATAGATCACTTTAATATTTTTGTGTGCGATTATGACACGACGGCGTCGGCATTAGCGATATTAGAGTGCACTGCAAACACAACTGCTACTTCTCTGCCACCAGAATGTTCTGTTTGGTAGCACTCTTTCCTATCTGTCCGACGACGACGACTTGCACAGACACACTTTTAAATATTCTGTTTGCATATGCTTTTAATGATGTTTCCGATTGGCGACAGCAGCAGTGGCCAGAGCAGGCAGCCAGTCGCTTTGTTACGTTTTATTATCGGCGTCTGCCTGGAATCACTAATCAGTGACAGCAGTGCAGCAGCAGCAGTGTACATCTCGCACACTACTGCAACTTGGCAATATGAACGAGAATGAACCGAGAAGAGGAGGAGGAGAATATATACTGGCGACAACTTTTCCCCTTTTTCTCCTCTTCTTTTTCCTCATCTTGGATCGTCACCCTGCGATAGAGTCACAGACTCTAGCTCAGCCGGATACAGTGTTTTCTTTCTTTTTCTTTCGGTCACCGCAGACACGTCCTTCGAATGCCTTCCTTTGCCTCAGATAGGCATCTGTGTGGTGATATCGGAGTTACTGCCACCACCACTGACCTGTCAATCCCTCCTTTCGATCCTCTTTAGGTCTTTAGTAGTGCTGGTTATAACTACTAAAACTGTCGCAGTAGCACCAGCAGCAGCAGCAGCAGTTTTTGTTCTGTGGTCAACGACGACGTCGACGACGGCGGCTCCGGCAATTAGTGCCCTCTCTAATCGGCCATTTGCTGCTGTTCCAGTAGTGGTAGTGATGGTAGTAGTAGTAGTGCCAGTGTAATAATGTTTGCCGTCTAATTTATGACCGTCACTCGCTCTCTTTCTCTCGGGTTCTTCTTTTTACCCCCTTTACCGCTGCCAAGCACGTTCGTGAGGCAGAACACTGAAGTCGTTTTTTGTCTCGTCGACGATGTCTTTGCCGATTTTTTGCCGCCAAAGTCTTCTTCTCTTTCTTTCTCTTCTTTCTTCCTTGATCCCTCGTGTCATCTTTTTTGTCATCGTTTTATTAGTATCGCAACTACTACTTTGAACTTTGCCCCTCTCTCTTTCAATCGCAGTCACAGAGGCACTTGAGGAGAAGGAGAAGGAGACTGAATATGAATCTCTATGAGCTCGCCAAACTTATGTGCCGGGTGGTGGTGGTAGTGGTGATAACAAATGGCCAATTTATGGCAGATTAGTCGTCGTCGTCGGTGCTGCTGATGCTGATGCAGCTGCTTTCTTTCAGAGTAAGACTCTTTTTTTGGCGTCCTTGCCGCATCCATCCGCACACTTATCGCCGATCCGCACCGCTTTTCCTTCTACTTTTTCTTTTCCTTCTTCATCTTCATCTCCTTCTTCTTTAATGGCATCGACGCCACTTTTTCTGCTTCTTCTGCTGCTGCTTCATCATCTTTGCCGGTCGGTCACTATCACTGGCAATATGAGCTGTCAATTGGCTGATGGAAATGGTCTTGTTATGGCGGCGGCACCTGAGCGTCGTCCTCTTTGGCATTGCACTGCTACTTTGGCTAATCGCCTGTCGTCTGTCATCTGGCAGAAGATGATGATGATGATGGCCCAAATGCAAGCGATGCACCGGTGAAAGTCCCTTCTTTTCGGTTGTGGTGGAAGTGCACTTTCAGGTGTGATGCACTCCTTTCCTCTTTCCTCTTTCCTTTCCTCCCTTTCACCCAAGAATCCACCACTTTTATCCTCACCACCACTTCTTAAGTGGTGTCGTCTGTCAATGTGAATCTCTCCCTCTCTCTTCTTTTGCTCCCACCAAATGTGCCTTACTTTTCAGTTGTTGTCCCCCTATCTCTGGGAGTCCCTGAACCAGCAGCACCAGCACAGCACAGTTCAGGCACTACTGCGCTTAGCACTTAATTGCGCGTCGCACTTGATTTATACTCTTGCTCTCTTTAGAGAGGGAGAACTGAGAGTCATTCAGTGGGGCTTGATTTATATCACGTCTTACTTCATTGCACTGCTGCTGAAGTGAGTGAATGTTGCTGTTTTTCGAACAACTGCGACAACGACGAGGAGGACTACTCTGTTGACAACTCTCTGGTGGTGAATGAAGTTGGTGGTGGTGGTGATTGGACTGAACTGAGCACTACTTCGGATCAGTATTTTTAGATCACTCTCTTCCTTCTCACCAACCTTCATTAGTTGTTTGTTTTGTCTCTTTCCTCTCACTTCTCGTTCTCAGTCCGGTTATGATTGTGTCTCTTTATATAAGCTGCTACTAGTACTACTTTTTTACTCCCTCACTGCAAAATCCGATGGGACATTAGCAGATGACAGCTGACAGCAGCTTGCTGCCTGTCTGCTTGTTCACCACTCGATTTATTGCCACTCGATGGGTCTTTCTTGTTGTCTCATGTCGCAGCGGCAGCAGCAGCAGCAGTAACAACATTTACAGTCGTAATGTGACGCCGTGTATTGATGTCGCCAGAAGTTTGTGCTGTCGAATGTTGAACGGCGGCAACGTAATTGCCACTACTGTTCACCAGAGGAAATGTGGTGGTGGGCGCCAGAGTGGCCATTGCTTTTGATGTTGGCAGATCGAAGGAGAGATCGAGAATGAATGTTGGAGGGGAGAGAGAAGAAGAAGAAGAGGAAGCTCCTCTGTTGCTAATTTATTATTGGCTTCAGTGTCAGTTTTAGTCCGAGTCGAGCTTTTTTCGACTTCAGCAGCAGCAGCTGATTGCACCTGCTGAAACACGACGACTAAACTGTAGCATCAGAAGTGCTGCTATTGATTGGACGACAGGCACCTTCGCAGCAGCAGCAGCCTGATTTCTGGTCCTCTGATGATGATGTCTTCTTCCTATCCTATCTTCCTCACTGATTACCATCATCAACATCATCATCATCATCGCTGACCAGTTTTTTGTTGTTGCAGAGTTTGGCGGAAGAGTTACGAGAGTCAGAGTTGAGTTGAGTTGAGTTGATTGAGTTGCAAAAGTTCTGAGCTAGGGGAGAAGACTGCTGTTCTTCTTTTTTCTTTCACCTCTTCTTCACTCAACTCTTCCCTTCTTCAGTTTGACCGGACCGGAGCTGAGTGTGTGTGTGTGTGTGTTGTGTTCGTTAATTAAACATTTGTCGGCTTAGCAGCGAGTAAGTGAGCGAGTGAGTCTATTTTGCCAGTGCAGCAATCTCTCTGTTTTTCTTCTTTTTTGCCTGCTTGATTTATGGTTGCAGGTTCAGGAGATGCCGAGAGACATCGACATTGGCAATCTGCATGCCTGGCCGCCAATTTTCTTCTTTGGCAGAAAAAGAAGCAGCAGCAGCCACTCTTGGGTGCTACTCTAGCCGGTTACCACCACCACTGCCACTTCCATCTTCGATCAACCCACCACCACCACTCTGATTGAGCAAGTGCACTGCTTCGGCAGCATTGTCTGCACTTCTCTATCTCAATTTAGTTTGTCTGGTCAGTCATCTCTCCTTCTCCTTCCTCCTCTCCTGCTCGATGAATAGAGATGCAATGGCAATTGCCTTGCCTTCTTCTTCTTCTTTCTTTCCTTCCCCCTTGGCACCCACATCATCAGCTCAGCTCAGTGTTGCTGTGTGAATGGCCACCTCGTAATTGGCTTGCCTGGTGATAGTCGTGCTGTCTTCTCTGCTGCTGTCAATTGTGGCAATGGTGAGTTCAGTGCTGAGCGCCAACTGATGCATCAACTTCAGTCATGTTCTGCATATAGGGTGCCATTGACGTGGTTGTTGGCAAGTTGGACGTTGTGGCGCCAAGAGCTCAGCTCATTCAACAGCTTCAGCACTTATAGAGAACAACTGTGCAACTGCGCTCGGGCGCGGACAGACTGTGGAGTATGTGAGTGAAGTGAAGATATCACCACCACCACCACTTCCAATGTGCACACCACCTTGGCACATCGCATCGCAGTGATCACCCATTTCACCTCAGTGCTGATTGCATTTGCACCCCTCACTTACTTGTTCGATAGAATATCCCCCTCACTTTTCCTTCCACTTTTCCTCTTCTTCTTCTGGCTTGAACATGTTTGCCGGTGAGTGGTAGTGAAATTTGGGGGCAGGCAGTCATTGCAAGATTGCACAGCTGTCATTAAAGTGTCACTCACTGCTGATCACTAGCTCCAGCTCCAAATCATCGACTTTGGGTGATTGGCGTTGTTATTCAGTTTGATGGTATTGATTTCGGTGTTGCAGCAGCAGTGATGGAAGTGCACTGGCACTATTATCCTCACTCACTCCATTTGCAATTGTAATGGGCGAAGCAGCACCACTTGCTGCGCATCTATTTTTTTTCTTCTATTTTCCTTCTAATCCCCAGCCTTCTTTTCATTTCATTTCATATTACATAATAAGTGGACATCAGTGCTTTTGCTGATGCTGATGCTAAGCAGCTTTTCTCTTTCAGCAGTGTACCAGCAGCAGTCTCTCTCCATCTCTCTCTCTCATTTTCAAGTTCAAGGACTTATTAATCGGCAGCCAATGGAGTATGACAGTTCAGTACTGGTCTCTCTGGTTTGATTTGACAGTGACAGTTCTCTCTTTCCTTTCTTTCACTTGATCAGCGCAATTAGTAGTGGGCTCATAGTGCTAAACAGCCATTGCGCACAGTAGGCCACAACTTTTTTGCCTGTCTGTCTGGATGTGCCATATGCAGCAGCTTAGAAAGAGAGAGGGTCGCCGTTTTCTCCTCTCTTCTCACTCTCGTGATGACAATAAGCCGAATATTTAGTATCTTGGCAAGTCTCTCTGAGAGACTTGTCGACGACAAGTTGTGTCTGCCAGTGTTAGTGAGTGAGAGGGAAAGATCGTCTTTCCTTTTTACCGCCACAGCAGCGCTAACATCCTCACTCTAACATCCTTCTGAGAGTGAGTGTGTGTCTGTCTGTGACTGTCTAACTTGCACTCACTAATCTCTCCTGCTTTCGCTCTCCTCGGTATCATGTAACTAGCACTTTTGGCAGCACATTCTTAATTGTCGTACTCTTCTACAGTGCTGCTGCTGCAATCTGCGGTTCTCCTTCACTCGTTTTCATTTGCTGGTACTTACTTTCACCACCATCACCAGCACTCTTGGCGACACTTTTCATTGTGTTCTTCTTCTTCTTTTGCACTGGGTGCGGAAAGTTTTTCTTCTTCTCTTTTTGCTCCCCTCTGTTCGGTGTCTTCTTGTTGTCGCCACCACCACGCAAGGCGAACAAAGAGCTTCTGCCGAAAGAGATGCTCGATTTTGTGCACGATTGCGTCGGCTGTCGTTGCCTTTGCTGTCCTGCTGAGTGTGTGTGTGTTGTCAATTGGCAATTGGCACTGCTCGATAATGCTCTCTCTTGCAGACTTCTTCTTCCCTCTTTTCCTCTTTTCACCGCACACGAGTCATCATCATCTCTGTTCGACAAACAGCAGCAGCTTCAGCAGCACCGTATGCTAATGCCGAAGCTACTGAAGTCGGCGACAGAGAGCGAGTGAGCAAACTGCACATGTTGTGTGCCGGTAATGAGCACTCAGAGAAAGATGGCTTTGTGGAGATGTGCTGCTGCTGCTGCTGTTTTTTCTGGGCTGCCTTCTCCTTCTTCCTCTTCGACTACTTGCTGATTTATTGCCGCTCTCTTCAGCCTCAGCACTATCGATTGCTGGTGGTCGCCGTTGTCGTTCCTAGTGGCTCAATCTCTGGTGCTGCTGCTGCTGCTGCTTCAAATCCTGCAATCTCCTCGTTGCTCCCCGGTCTTTGCACCGTCATTTGCCAATATCAACTGCTGTTTTGCCTCCTCTTCTCCTTCTGCTACTGCTAAATTATAAATTCTTATCACAGTTGAGTGCTACTGCTGTGCTGTGCTGGCTAGCTCACTATCGATTGGTACTGTTCTGTGCAGTGCAGTCAGTGGTGGTGGTGGTTCCATTTGGAACCCACCTCGACACAGTTGATGACTACTGCTACTTTGTCTGTGTGTGTTTGTTTCACTGTTTAGAGCTGCGGCTGCTGCCCCTGCTGCTGAATTTGAGTTTTGCAGTTTTGAGTGCTGTTTATTCTGATAGTTTACCGTCGAGCTTATTACCAATGCACCCGAGAGTTTGGGTCGACTCAGCAAACTCAGCAGCAGCAGCTTTTCCGCCTCTAATGATCTGGTGGTGACAACAGTGAGGCTGAAACAGCAGCAGCCACATTACACGCGTGCAGGCTAATCTAGCCAAAGTCCTGTGTAATGTTCACGATTTTGTCCTGCTATTGATATTGCTATTGCGGCACCTGTCTGACTATTTTTGTAGCAAAATTTTTTACGCAAAAATGACAAATTTTTAGTGGCGGTGGTTTTGATTGGCAGTTTTTTATTTTTCCCTCGTCTTTTGCTTCACATCCGCTTTACTAATAGATTGAACAAAGAGAGGTACTACACTCTGTGATTGAGAAACACTGTAGACGACCTAGCATTTTGTTCTTCTTTTTTCTACTTCCACTTCCCTTTCCCTTCATTCTTTTCTAAAGATTGCCATTTTGCAAGTTTGTTGGCACTATTTTTTTCAAAGAGCAAGTTTGCCTCTATGTGCACCCCACTCTTCATTATACTTTGGCTAATTTATTAGCAGTGGTGAAGATGGTGAAGAGGAAGAAGAAGAGCTAACTAAATGGCGGCACATTTTTCGGCGGCGTCGGCGATGACGGCACAGAGAGTTGCTTTTCAGCCCGAGCTGATTAGTGGCACCCTTTCTTTGTCTTCGCCACTTTGTAATGAAGTGCCATTGACAGAGTTTGCCGCCGCCGTCGTCGCCGCTGAATTGGAAGTTCACTTCCAGAGAGAAGTGCACATCTCCCCAAATCAAAAGGCGGTCGGCTATTGTCTGCTGCACCAGCAAGTTCAGCAGCAAGTGTCTTTGTGCAGCGCGGCGGCGGCACTTTACTTTGTCATAACTCGCTCTCTATCTCTCCCTTTCTCCTCATAAAGTTCATTCAAGCTCTCTCTCAACTTTGGGTGCCAGAACTGGTCTTGCCTGAACCTGAGAGAGACTACCTGCTCCCAGCACTGCTGCTGCTGCTGTTTTGCACATTTCATTGTCTCTGTTGTATCTGTCAGATTGGCTGCCAGTCGCTGCCTAACGCAATGACTGACTCATCATCATCAGCATTTTCAGCAGCAGCCTACCACTCTTTGTCTCTTTGTCTTTTCACTACTTCACCACCACTTATTATTGCTCATTTCTCAGTATTAGCGGCAGAGCAAAAAATATATCGTTCAGTTGGCTGCTGCTTATCAGCATGGTCGACGATTAGCAGCTAGGCACGATTTACCATTTTTTGTTGTTTCAGCAGCATCGGCAGCATCAGCAATCCTGACTAATGACAATAAGGCAAACAGAGAAGAAAAGAGAAAGAGAGACCGGTGACGTAACCACCACCACCAAGCAGCTTTTTTTCTATCGGTGAATCACGAGCTTGGGCGCCAGTGCCATTGGCTTGGCTTCCGTGGGTGCCATTCCTTTTTCACATCTATCAGTGGGATTTCAGTCAGTTGAATGCTGAATGCTAACCTTTACAGACAGAGACAGAGGATGCAGTCCATGTCCGCCAAGCAAGCAGGCAAGCAAGCTGACAAGCTGTCTGGCCAGCTGTCACGACAGTCAGTCACTCTCAGTCAGTCAGAGAGTGAGTGAGTCGGATTCAGTGAACACAAACTATGAGCATACACACCAACTTGTGCATTCATTTTCATTTTCATCATCGTTGCACACACCACCACACCACTCGCCCCATCACCCTCTGACAATGCATTGCCCAACACAGGACAGTCACAGTCATAACTTCAGCCTCAACCGCAGCAGACAGACAGACACATAACTGGCACGTGAGTTGGTGATGTTGTCGCCGCTGTTGCGGTTGTCCTCGCCGGTGGTGATGGTGGTGGGAACTTTTCTGGTGCAGTGCGCTCTTTTCTCTCTTTCATGCCCTCGTGCCCAGCAGTGTCGGGTTTCAGCAGCAGCAGAAAGGCAAAGTGTGACAGGGAAATTCATCGTGGAGTTCAGCCAGAACCACTTTTCCCCTTTTCCCCCCGGTTCCCCGCAATTCTTATCGCCCGTCGGCCAGTGTCGCCAGTGTGTTCAGAGTTTTGTACTGCCTGTCGCCCCTAGCTTCTTTTTCTCCTTGCACTGACACACTATTCTAAAAACAGTTCTGTTCCAATTACCCCGCCAATCTTATCGACACTTGGGGATGGGAGGGGGATAGATTGCCTGTGGAATGCTTGCTTATGATGGTAGTGTGCACTTTAGCTTTGACGTGTGCTGGTTTGCTTGCTCGTGTGTGTTTGCTGTGTTCTGTCTGTGTCTGTGTTGTCACGATATCAATTTGAGCAATTATTCAATTAGTCATGAGCAGCAGCAACAGCAATAGCCAGCATTGCTGCTAACACTGACGATTATTGGCTGTTGGATGGTGGTTGTGCACTTATCTCAACGTTTTGTCTGCCACTGCTGCTCTGGCCTATCTCACTCACTGGCTGTCTTATGTGTTTGTCCACACCATTTGCATTTGCCACTTTTAACTTTTGGCACACTTTTTTGCTGCTGCTGCTGCTGCTGAAGTGAGCTTGCACGCAGTCAAAGAAGAAGCTCTAAACTATCTCAACTTTCAACTTGCCTCTCTTGTCGGTGCACTTAATCAGCGTGTGCTGCTGGAGCGGTGTCTACCGCAGCCAGCAACTTTTCCACTTCTTATTTCTTATTTCTTATTTTGCTGCTGATTTTTTGTCACCACTGCTCAGAGCGGAGCACTTTGCCTTGCTGGGCTGTCTGATTTACAGCGGCATCAGCGTCAGTAGTCGCAGTTGGTTCGCGCCTAATGGCCCCTCTAATTTAGCAGCAGCAGCAGTGGCACATAATCGAAGAGAGCTGTGTTGTCTGTGTTGATTGAGGAGGTGCTGCTGTGCTGCTGCTGCTGATTCTGTCAGGCACAGACTTTCTTATTGAGTGTATCTCTCACTGTGATATATTTTCGCTCTCACTCTATTTGGCCGCCTAATTGGCGCCAGAGCAGAGCAGAAGGAGATCTCTTTGACAGCTGCTAAAGTGAGAGTGGGACATCTTCCTTTGCCTTCTGTCGATTTCTTCTTTCTGACGACTGCAAATTTAAATCACCGCCATCAACAATCAAACCACACTCGAGAATGCACATGCATGCAAGAAACCTTTCAGTGGCAGGCGGTGTGCTGCGAAATTGGGAGAAATTGGAAAGTCAAAGAAGAAGGAGATGCTAACTGGGCCTTCTCAGGGGGATTCACCAATATTCTACACTTTTTCCGGCTTTTTTCTCTTTTTCTTTTTCTTTTTTCTCCAATCGTCGGTTGCGGCATCGACATTGGCGGTGGCGGCAAAATTTGCACTTTATTTTGCTTTTTAAAGACCCATCAAAATGCGGCCGTTTTCTTTTTTCTCCATTCGGCAAATCACAACTCTGAGTTTGCCCTATTGTCTACTGACTGCCTCTGTTTGTGCTTCTTGGCGACATCTTCACCACCACCAGTCGTCAGCTATAATTAAAATGCAATGGGCACTGTGGTGGTGGCGAATGGAAATGAATATGGTGGGGGATGCCTTCTCATTCCCTCACTTTAAAGCCTCATTGCGAACGCGTGCACTGCTAAGGAGTTTGGGGATCGCTCGTGCGCATCTCACTAAAGTGCGGCACATCTTCCCACTTTCCACTTTTCCACATCCACTCCACTCCATTGTTTTATCTCTCCATTCTATTCTTCTTCTTTTTTATTTATAGCCTTCGATATTGCGATGACAGCACGGCATTCTGCTGGTTGCGCCCAAGCAGTTAGAGAGTTGGGCGCACGAGGAGGAGTAGGAGAAATTGTAAAAGTGGATTGATGGCAGTGGCGACGGCGACGATCACTTGGCGTGATAGTACTCGTTGTGAGCGCACTCATTAAGTGTGTGTGCAGAATATGATGATTCCTCTGGATGATATCACTGGCGGTGGTGGTGGGTGATAGTGCTGAGGAAGAAGAAGATTCTTTCGTCGATTCTCTCTCTTCTCTCTCTCGTCTTCTTTTTTGTCACGCCTTGCGACGACTGAACGCGCTCGCGCGCACTTGATAATCACCCTAGCTCGGCTTTAGTTTCAGCAGAGCCGCCTCGATTCAGTTGGCGCGAGCGCTTGTTTTTTGTCGTTTTCTTCTTCTTTCTTTCCTATCCTGCACGATGACAATAATAGACTCATTATATTCTGTTCTTCTTCTTCTTCTTCTCCGACTACTACAATTCTCTATCATTCTCTCCATTCTGCAGCTATCTAAATTCTGTTAGTGTGCAAATTAGCGATCATATCGCCGCTAATTAGACTTGACGACGCACGACGACAGAGGAGACTGAGGACAAAGTTTGCCGAGCAGAGCAGAATTTAGCGTCTTTTTATTTTTGTATTTTATCTTCTTCTTTTTGGCTGCTGCTGCTGCCGCCGCTGCTGGCGATGACAGACCATGTGTTGCACATGAGAGTCGCAGGAAGAAACAAAAAAAGACACTTTTGGTCAGACAAGAACTACCAGTGACGAAGTAGTGGTGTGTTTCAGTCGCGCCCAACAACGCCAAACAGTCAGGGCGCTTGATTTCTTTCCTTTCCTTTTTGTCGCTGAATAAATGCGGCTAAATAATAGTAAAAGAAAGAAGGCAGCCGTCGCCAATCTCTCTTGCTTTTTCTTTTGCTCTTTTAATGTAATGATGGCCTATGGTAATTCCTCCCTGGCACGCTATCGACTAATTTAATTAGATTCGCGCTGAAGACTGCGCTTTTTGTGGTGGTGCTGGTGGTGGTGGTCCTGGAACTGGTCGTTTTTGGTGGTCTTGGTCACCACCACCGCTGCCAGTGACCCAATCCAGGTGTGTGGTGTGTGTGTATTTGTGTCTGGGCAATTGTCCTGGTTTACTGGTCACCTTCAGCTTTGGTGAGAGTGAATGAGCTAAGCCGATTGACACTCTGTTCTGTTCTATTCTGTGGACAATAATTGCAGCACTTTTTTTCTTGATCTACTTTCACTACTACTGCTGGCAATTGCTACAAAAGACATTTGGTCATTCATCTTCTTTTCCCAGTTTTATTATTTTATGTAGTGGTCATTTTGTCGCGCACACTTGATTTGCCAATGACCATCTCGCTTAACTCCCTCCCTATTTTTTGCTCGCTCAATTGACTTTGTCAATCGTTGTCGCTGCGAACTGAATTGAATTGAGTTGAGTGAACATTCGTCGCTTGGACATTTGCTCGTTTTTGCTCGCTCGATATCGATTCACTCAGCGTTTTCTCCCTTTTCTTTTTTGTCTCTCACTTTGCTAAGCCGGACATCTAATTTTTTTCTTCTTCTCTTCTGCTGTTGCAGCTTTCAGCACACTGATCATTTGCAGAATGGCTGCTGCTGCTGCTGCTTAGTCTGAGGCACATGTGTCGTTTTGTCGACGGCTTTGGTAGTTGGTTGGAAAAAGAAATGGAAGAAAAATGTAGTTTTCATAGTCACTTTCTCCCAGCAGCAGCATTAGCGCAGTGTCACGCGATATCGTGGACGCTTTTCTTCTTCTCGTTTTTGCTCGTTTTTGTCTGCGTTTTTGGCTACAGTCAGCTTTGCTCTACTTTGCCTTTGCCTTTGCCTTTGCCTTTCTGGTCTATGTCATGGCACTGATGCACCACAACTACTGACAACTTTGTTGTCTGTAGTTTTGTGTCTGTGTGACAAGGTGCACCTCAAGCAGGCTTCACTCACTCACTCACTCTCTCATCTTCTTCAACTTCATTCATTCTCCCCACCGCCACTGGACACACATGCTCTGGCCAGTTTGGTCTCGCTTGGAGTGAGGCGATGAGAAGTTGTGGTGGTGGTGGTGATGGCGGAAAAATGACAGTGAAGGCAAAGAAGGAGAGGAGGGGGAGGCAAAGGAAGTGGACGTCGACGACAGTGCCAATTCATTCAATGGTAGTGGTGATGGTAATCCACAGCAGCATTAGCAGTCAGCCGTGCTTAGCACATGTACTCCTCGCTGAATACTCGTCCATTGATGATCTGCTGATGACTTCATTGAGGACAACGCTGCAAACAAACTCACTCTCTCGTCTCTCGGTGCAGTGATATCTCACTCTAGTGAGATGGCATTTAGCACCATCACAAGAAGAGGTCCTTCTTCTTCTTCTTTCTTTGATGGTTCAGCAGATGAAGTTGATG
This sequence comes from Tyrophagus putrescentiae, assembly GCA_024499935.1. NCBI lineage: Eukaryota > Metazoa > Arthropoda > Arachnida > Sarcoptiformes > Acaridae > Tyrophagus > Tyrophagus putrescentiae. The sequence continues at coordinate 11,511,197 of JAMZRA010000002.1, read as the reverse complement.
AACCTTTCCTCTTCTTCTTCTTTTTCAGTTTTATTATTTTATTCCACTGTTGTCTAGAGTGTCTAGTCACTTGTTTGTTGGCGTCTTCTTCTTCTTCTTTGTCTTCTCAGGTCAGATCATCTCTTTCCCCTCATTTTCCCCTCTCATTCTCTCTTTCGCATCTTGGTGCCAACTGAGCAGTTCAGAAGTGCACCACAAAAAGAAGTCCCTTCTTGAACTGAGAAGAGACAGAGACAGAACTGCCGAGATCGTTGCGTTTGCGTTTCGTCTCATTTAGTTTTTTGCCGTGGAAGTACTTTCTTCTGCTGGTGCTCATTCTAAAAATATTTGCCACTGACGCACTCAGCTTTTTTAGCTCCTTCACCAACAAGAGCAGCAGCATTTTTTATTGCTCCAGCAGCTTCTGTGCAGCAGCAGCAGCAGCGGTAGTAGTGGAAGAGCACTGTGATTTGATTGCCCATTTCTTTTCTTCTAGTTTGTTGCCACTGACTCTTGTTCTTCCTAGTCTTGTACGTGTGTGTAATTGCCTGTCTACTTGGCCATTTTACTACCAGCACTAGCACTACACCTTGTCATGTTTTTTGGTTGCCCGGTGCTACAAAAAAAATACGGGCGCTGATGCTACGAGTACTACTTTGTATGGTGTACCCTGAACCTAAACTAGCGACACCTTCGTGCCGCTACAAAGTCGTGAAACGATCAAAAGCTGAGCTTTTCTCGGGAAAGCAGCTTTTTGAATAATATGCAAATGGAGTTGCTGTGCTTCTGCTCTGTCAAACTTGCCTGCCTGTCCACCGCCTCACTGGCCACTGGCCATTCCACACTGTTTCCCAGTGGCCGTCGTGTTTATCGACTACTGAAGGTTGAACTGTTGGTTCTGCTTCTGTTCGGGAGCTGATTTGCCGCTGAACACTAAACTGAGCTGAAGTGAACACTGAACTGAGCAGCAGTTAGCAGTCATATTCAGCCTGCTAGCTACTGTGTGTGTATTTTGCAAACCAGATTGGACCGACTGATCGAGCACTACTGCAGCGGCGGCGGCGAGCAATGACAAATGACCGAGCGAGTAAGTTCACTACCACCACCACCACAACCGCCGTCAGCATCACCACATCTTGGTGCCATTTATTACACACTGACTGACTGTTTTGCTGCTGTGCATAACGCCGATCTTTCCTCCTTCGGATGGTCGCACTTTTCTTTTAGCTGTTTCGGAAACAAAAATGAATACTGTTACTGCAAATATTGCAATGCCAAACGGGATTCTCGGGCTTTTCACTCACTCTCTCTCTCCAATCTCTGACAGTGCGGCGGCAGCGCAATTTCCGTCACCGCCGCCGCCGCTCGTGATTTTCCCTTTCCGGTTGCTGCTGCTGCTTCTGTCGCAGTGAATCTATTCGAAGTGATTCCTCCTCACTCTCTCTCTCTCTCTCTCTCTTTCGGTTATTCCAAGGCCGATTATTCTAATTGTCGAGTTCTGCTTCTGAGCTTTGGCATATTCATTTCAGCTTTTGCTTTTTCCCCTCTCCCCGCTCGTCTGAAGCCCATTATCTGCTGCTGCCTATTGTTGTAATCAAACGCCGCCGTCGTCGTCGTCGTCGTCGCTGACGATGTCACAGAAGCACAGAGAAAGAGAGCAGGACCAGAAAGTGAAGAGAATGAGATTCTGATTCTAGTTTTGATGATTCTTTTCTTTTATTTGCCGCTACAAAGTGCCAGAGCGAATGAATGCTTGCCCATTCTCGCTGTAATGATTGCCCAGTCGTAGCCACTTTTGACACTGGACAGTCAGACGGAGACAGTCAGCCTGGCAGACGGACACTTGTCGGAGTGTCTGTGCCTGTTTGTCTTTCTTCTTCTTCTCCTTCTCCAAAGATCACTCACGACTCTCGTGTCACTTTTAAAGTTCTGCCGGTTCAGCAGACGATCACGCGATGATCGCAGTGTGACTGACTGAATGACTAGCAGCAGCAGATCCTTTCGGCTGGCATCATCATCATCCTCTTCTTCATCTTCTTTGATGGTCATCCACGTGGATGAAACCTCTCTGCTCAACCATTTCTTTAACTGCCATGCAGTCACACTTGCCGCCCCAACCGGACTTAATCAGCCGGCTGCCGGCCACCTTTTTCCTTTCTCTAACCTATTTTCTTTCTTTTTCTTTTCTTCTGCCATTACCAATTGATTGCCTTTTTCACTTTCTTCTTCTTCTTCTTCTTCTTCTGTCGACACTGCTTGATTGCAATTTACTTTATCAAGCGAGCTGAGCTTGACTACTCGTTGAGCATCACAATCAGTTTGAGTAGATTGTTGTAATACAAGCTCAGTCAGTCAGTCTGCTGGTTGTGATTTAATTTACTCTCGAGTTTGAGCGAAAGTGGTCGCGCGGCTCGTGTTTAGTGCTCGCTTTTCTGCTGCTGATGGCTAGTGCACATCTTTCTCTTCTAGTCGAGAGTAATAGAATCATCAAGTTGCTGCCGCCGCCTGCAGACTTCATGCTCTCGCTTTCGCTTTTGCTTAGACGATGATTTAATGTCTTCATCTAGCTCCCCTGTCCTGTCCTCTCCTCTTCTGATTCCTCCTCACGAGTTCTCTCTCTCTCTCTCTTTTTCTCCTGCCCTTTGCCCGGTAATTGAGTGTGTGTGCCTGGCCTGTACTTCTTCAGTTGAAGCCTGAAGAACTGCTGTGCACTGTGATGCTTCTTAGCACCTGTCTTCTGCTGATGCTCTGGCCGTGGCTGCTCGTTATGCAAGTTAAAGTCGAAGTGCCTGTTCTTTTTTCTTTTGCTCTTTCATTTCGACCCGGTCACTGGCCACTGACCCAGTGTGTTCAGTTCAGTTCAAGTCAAAAAAACTACACAGAGCGTGTCATGCCTTGATGCCCTCACACTTTCTACTGGGCTGACCTTTCTATTCTGTTCTGCTCTCTTCTGTTCTCTGCCATGCCATCAACATCAGCGCCGGTCATCATCATCAGCAGCAGTGGCAGCTACAGTCAATGACAATGTGATTTTGGTGGCCAGTGTTTGACCAACTAGCCTGACTCTGGCCAGCTTTTTATTCGCTGTATTTTATTTTATTGTTTTGTTACTCTCTGTTTTTGTCTCCTTTTTCAGGATGACTGCTGTTTTGTAGCAGCAGCAGCAGGCGGCAGGTAATTGCCGGTAATTGGCATCAGCAGCAGCAGCAGTTTTTCCTTCATTCATTTGCATTGTCTTTCTTTTGCAGTCGAACAACTGTTCTGTTCTGTTCAGTTCTGCTCTGCTGTTGTTGTAATACAGACATTAGCGTAATTATTATCACGATGGTAGTAGTGGTGGTGGTGATAGTAGTGAGTAAACTGCCCAATTGGCGATTGGTTCAGGCAGCAGCAGTCAAAACAGTGCCAAACGATGCTAATGACATTGGCAGCCGAAACGGGAGAAAGAATAGGAGAGAGAATAATGCCCACTAGAACGGAAAGAATAGTGGTCTGCACCAAAAAGGTAGTCTTTCTCTTTCGCTTTTCTTTCTACACGCACCGTCGATAATGATGAGCTAAGGGTCGTGCGGTCTCTCTTTCTCTATCTCTGTCTACCTAGGTCTAATGTCTTAATTGAGTTAGAAAAAGAAGACTAGTTGTCGGTCAGCCAGGATGATGATCAACGATACCCCTAGTCAACTGCTAAAACTAAACAGTACTACCACTGCCTTAGGTGCCGACACCACCACCACCACCACCACCACCAAACTTCTTTTGCCAACAACCTAGACACAGGCGGTGCAACGCTTTTTCCGCCCTGGCTTCTCATTATCGCTCGCACACACCTCTCTCCTCTTGCTCGTTTTTTCCCGAGAACTGAAAGCCAAACAGAACAGAAAGCTATGGGATGAACCCTCTCTAGCAACCTTCTACCTTCTACTTTTTTCCTACCTGCTCGAAACGCTACGATCACGAATCTGTTATTAGTGGTGTGGTGGTGGTGGTGCCCTGACTGGCGACGGTGTGATGATGGCTCTATTTGTTCTGCACAGTGTGCATTGCTGCTATTAGATCAGCTTTTGGAGAATCACAGTCAGCGTCTGACTGCGTCAAAAAGGTGCACTGACTCTCTCATTTCCCTCTCTTTCTTTCTCGTTTGCATGTCTCGCTTGTTGGGTGCTGCTGCTGTGCTGCTGTTTCTAGCTAAAAAGTCATCGGTTTGAAGTTTTGAAGCTTTGACTGACTGACTGAATCATTCTTTCCTCTCCCGCCCTCTCTTTCTTTTTCCTAGCTAGCTGATTACTTCTTAGCACGTGAAGTGTGGTGTGTGTTTGTGAGTGAGCGAGTGAGCGAGCAGTGCGAATCAGTTTGCAGCTACAGTGCCAGCTTTTTTCCAGTCTCTCTCAATTCAAAGCGCGATTTTTTGGTGATTATATTCTTCTCAACTGCTGCTGCTGCTGTTGTTGCCGTTGCTGCCTCACTTTAACTCCGTCGTCCTCGTCGTCGTTGTCGTTGTCGGGCAGGACCAGAGTTAGCTAGTTGGATAGTTGGATAGCACAAGCACAAAAAGCCGCCACAAAGAGTACTTTGACTGCTGCTGCTGCTGCTTCACTGGCAGCACTCGCACTCGCACGACTCTATCATTTATTCATGAATTGAACTTTTCATTTTCATATCTCCTCTCTGCTGTGCGCTTTGAGCTGACTGTCTGTGTTTGTGCTCTGTGTCGCAAGTGCAGTTTGGAAAAAGAACTCCAACTTTGTGACAAGGCAAGGCAGAGTAAGGCAGAGGCAGTGGACAGTAGTAGTGCATTGCACTTGAGATTACTCTGTTCTGTGCGGCACCAGCTCGATTCATCCATTCTCTCTTTCTCTTTTTTGCCAGTGCGCGCTTTTGTCTCAAAACTGACTGACTGATGCTTTTGAACTTGGTTTTTAGCGACCAGTCAGTCAGTCAGCTCCCCTTCTTTTGCCGCCAATTTTGCCTTGATCCGGAGTCACATTCCGAGTAGTCGTTGCTACCACGAATCGTGCCCGCACTCTGAAACCGAGTTTCAGAAATTGAAGTTGACTTCAGTGCACCACCTTCTCTCCTTCGCACTTTGACCCTACAGCTTTGCTGCTGTTGTTGAAGTGCTAAAGGTGCTTTGTTGCTGCAGCAGCGAGGAGACAGCTAATTAACATCAAAGTCAGGTACAGCGCAGAGGAATTTGAGGTGAGCTTTGAGCTGCTGACAGAACTAAAAGCAAAGAGGATACAGAGCTCACTGGCAGACTTTGCCGACAGAACAGAACAACAGTACATGATACACAACACAGACCAGACCAAATATTAACAAACAAAGCTGGTAAAAGAAACGAGAAAGAGCAGTCAACGACCATCAGTGAACTGACTTTTCGATGCTGATGCCGACGTTGTAGTTCTCTGTCTGTCGTAGTTGCAACGACGTCTGTAATTGAATTAGCGGACACCAATTTGCGGCCAGAGTTGTGTGGCAGTGTGGCTGCGTTATGGCGTCGCATCGCCGACGACGACGTCGTCATCCTCTTTTTTATTGGCAGAATCACTGGCCGTCTGGGTGATGCTTACTTGGTCTTGCTTACTTTCTGTGTGATCCATTGCAATGGGATGGGGCAAATCAGACAAATCGAGATTACCAGTTGTTGGCCTTCTTCCTGCCAGCATCACATACTGCTGCTGCTTTTTCTGCTGGAGCGGTCCATTAAGACTCGACCCATGTGGTGGCCATTAGTGTGTGTTTGCAGTACCAGTGCACAGTAGACAGACAGACAGAACGCAGAACCAATTCTCGCAGTGCTCTTTTTTATAGCCGATTCAGAGAAGGAAAGAGAGAAAGTCGATGAGCCCATAAGGATTGCCAGTTAGTTTTCTTCTTCTTCTCGGCGACGACAACCACCACGATGGCCAAGTGATATAAATTAGCTTCTTCTTCTCCTTCTCCTCGGAGAGAAACTGCTGCTGGAATCGTACGTGGTGGCCAGTGGCAGTCCACCACCACCACTACCACCATCTTTGTCTTTCACTTAGTCAATTAGTGTAGTGTGCCAACTGTAGTACACTGGAACTGGTAGCAGCAGCAGCAGTGTGTTAATACCCCTGCTAATTGACTGTCGACATCTTCTCCTTTTTCTTGGTTGACGTCTCATTTCCATTAGACTGCTGCTGCTCACACATGCTGAAATACCAGCAAAAAAGAAAAGGACACACACAGTTTATTCCTTTTCCTCCTCCTCCTGTTGACAGCTAAACAGCAGGGCATTAGTCTGAGCATTAGTCTGTATTAGCATCCACGTGGTGGTCATCTCGGATCTAGAGACACACAGTGTGACCAGTGAATGGTCAGATGATTGGAACTCGGGGGAGTAGTAGTGCCGATTAGTAGTAGTGCTTTTGCTGAAACACAAATGATGATGGTCCACTTGCTTGAGGATTTGCCTGAGCACTGGTCCTCGTCCTTTTTGTTGTAATCGTCGCACTCAATTGGTACTTACACGAGAGAGAGAGAGAGGAGGACACAAATAAGAGATCGAAAAAGAAAGAAAGAGCTTAAGAGCACAGGCAGACAGTGGTGTTCAGCTCTTCCCAGCTGAACGCGTGTCCACCGGAGCTCAAGTGGCTTGTACTTCACTGTGTGTTCTAGAAACACTAGTGCAGCAGCAGCACTTTGCTCCGGGGGCAAACAGAGCTTCACAGATGCGCCCAGATGGACATTTTCTGCCGATGTCGCTGTCTCCGGTTTGCCAGTTTGCAGGTCCTTTCTTTGATGGTCACAAAGAGAATAAGAGCAGAAAGCAGAGACAAATGGTGACGAGTAGCTAATTTGAATACAGCAGCTCATCGTCAATTCAACTGAATGATCAGAGAGCACTTTTCCCGGCACACGTTTCCTCTCAACCTCCCTCCCGTTTGTATCCTCTTTACTTTCAGCTGCTGAAAGTATTCCTCCTTTTCTATTTCCGAGACGTGTCTCCGCTCTCTGCTCTGACATAATACGATGCATCGATCGACTGATTTGGTTGGGGGGGGGACAGAAGTTGTCTCCTCTGCTCATTCACTTTTATTTCCATTCACTCATCCTCACATTTGAGCTGAGCATCATCAGCATCACACACACACACACTGCTTGTGTCAGTGGCAGTTGACCACCACTATTGCTACTACTCTCGGAAGCGGTACCACTTTGGCCGTTGCTGCTGCTGCTGCTGTCGCTCTTTTGCCGCTCGATCGATGATCAACTTTGGACACGAGCATCGATTGCACTGGAAAAAGCAGCAGTCAGGCAGGCAGACACTGAGCTGACAAATGTGGACATTTGCTCGCTCTCTTTCTCTATCTCTCAGCTTTCCTGAACCGAGCCGGACAGAACTGACGCGTCAGTCAGCGGTCAATTCATGCATGCACTTGCACCAGCACCAGTGTGTGCTTGGTTTTCATTTCACAGTTGATGCTGCTGCTGCTGATGCTGTTGGTGTCGCCCACTCAATCGACTCACTCATTAGCTCGTTAAAGCATAGAACTGCTGTTTGATGTCTACTGATGTTCTCGGGTCCACCATGTCCTCCTCCTCCTCGTTCTCTTCATCCAATTTTGTGTCCATGTATTTTTCCTGGAGAAGATTGTCTAATGCTGCCTTTCCTTTCTGCTGGATCGCCTCCAGTGATGCTGCTGCACTAGTTCTTCTTTTTCCTTCTTCTCTTTCTCCTCGCCGATCAGCCCAAGTGATGTCACCGGTGGTAGTGGCGGCTCACACAAGCTCGTTAGCGTGCCATTACCGAGAAGAGGAGATGGGGAGCATCGAACATTGAACACACTGAACGGAAAACAGAGAGCAAATGGCCTTATTATCTGCTGCTGCTGCTCCTCGCTTGTCTTGCTCTCTTTCTTTTGCTTTCTGGTCATTAGGCCATGTTCGAGCTGCTACACCGAGGAGATGCTGATTTGTTGGTCGACATTGGCCCCACACACACACACACAACACTCGCTCCCCCGAATCCTAAAGACTAAACCGATGATGATGATGATGGTGATGATGACGATGATGTCGTCCAATTGAGCAGAGAAAGAAGAGAAAGACCAAAGAGAAGGACAACTGATGACTGGGGGTCGATGAATATAAATCACACTTAGCCTGGCGCGGTGGATTAGCAGCAGCAACTTCTTTCTCAGTTCTCAGCGACCACGGTGGGCACAATATGCGAGGGCCGAATTTTTTCTTCTGAGGGAGCCAAATGATCGACTAGACAACATAGTGCAACACATGCCATGGCCTTGCCGAAATGTGTGGTAATTGCCAAAATAGTTGAATCGAATGCAGTGCACTGAATGTTTGTGCCTTCTTCTTCGTCTCCCTCAGCGCATCCTCAAGTGCTGAGAGAAGGAGAGAAAGAAAGAGCAAATCTTTTACTGCAAAGATTTGCCACTCTTGCTCTTCTCCCACTAGTGTTTGCCTCCCGCAGCTACGATCTGCATTCGATCGTCGATGTAATGAGAAGAAGATAGTGAACACACAGTTGAATTCCAGAGAAGTCTGCGCCTAGCAGCACTAGCACCATTGACTCCTCTTCCTCTCCTTCTCCTCTTTTCAACATTGACCACTTTTATTAATGGCCAATTTACCGATCCTGTGGCCCACAAGCAGCACATAGCTGTACATTGGTGCTGCTCCTTCTGCTGATGATCAGTCGTCTCTCAGCACCTTCTTCTTGTTTGCAGCAGTTATTTCACTATTTGGCCAGCCAACCAATTCATCGTCCACTCGTTATTGTCCGGCAATGTGCTGTAAATTAACACAGCTTGCAGCTGCAAAATTGTGCTGCTGGAGATCGATAGCTTCTCCTTTTCCTCTCCTTCTTCACTACTACAACTAGATTTGTAATTTGACTGCTTTATACCACTGCTGCTGCTGCTTCATGTTCGGTTGTTAATTTAATTTCACAGTTCTCAACTCAACTGAACTGGCAACGGCAGTTGTTGTGTACTTGTTTTGGCCCCGTCTTTAAGCAGCCGTCCAATCACTGGGCAAACTGTCCGATCGATAGAGATAGAACACAGGCACAAACTCACACTCTAGAGCTAATGAACAAATCGTGAAGAACTCGCACAGTGGTCCGAGTTCTCCGAGCGCCCCTTTGTCTTGGCCTCCTTCAGTCTTCAGTCTTCAGTCTTCTCTCTTTCAGCGAGACTGATTAAGCTATTGACACTTACGCCCACTTCAGCTCTGTCTGTCCGACACACTGTGATTGTGTGATTTAGTGGCTTCGCGCTCTTTTCTTTCTCTCTCTCTCTCAGTGTTTGATCGAAGATCGAAAGCTAAATGAACTTGCCAACCAACCGACTAACTAACTAACGAACAACTCTGTTTGACGAATGTTCGTTCAATTAGCGAGTTGCAGCAGAGGAAGAAGAAGAAGAAGAAGTCAGCAGTCCATTAGGTGAGAGAGGGAAAGAGAGGGAAAGAGAGGCAGGAGGATACCCGCAGAGAACAGGCGGGGACCCTTGTCCGCTTCTTCTTCTTCTTCGCTCTCCTCAATGTCCTGGGGCCTTTTTCTTCTTTTTCTTTCTTTTCTTGCATTCACGAACTGCCTGTCCTTTGCACTGCAGCATGTCCTGTAGGTATTCACCTTCACCTGCTGCTGTTGATGATGATCAGTGGATGGATGATGACTTCATCATCGCCACCACCATACCATCATCATTCTCGCTTGGTGCTCTGGCCAACTTTTAAGTTTTGCTGCTGCTGCTTAGCACTTAGCTTGCATTACCACGCTGTTATTAGACAAGCTAGTTTTCAGTGGTGGTGCTAGTTCTCAATTCAATCGAGTCGATCGATATTGCACACACGATGCTTAGTAAAGTTTTTTGGCAATTTCTGCCGTTAACTGCTGCTGCTGATGCCGTTGCTGACCAGTCCCCTGACCAGACGGTTTGACTTCTAACGAAGAAGAGGAAGAGGAGAAGGGCTATAATGGCGCAATTGCGCTGGCCATTTGCGCCGGCACAAGTGTGCCGGGTCCCGAGTTGATGATGAAGCTCAACTGCGGGACCACCACCACCACCACCACCATCATCAATAGAACTGCTGCAGTGCTACTTTGCTACTCAGGCACTACAGCACTACTAATAAATGGTCCCATTATGGCGGTTCCTAGTTTTGGTAGTGGTGGTGGTGGTGGTGAATGTGTGCCAACTATCAAAAACAGCAGAAGTATTACCGAAAAACCGAAACACTAAATTGCCTCTCCTTCTTTTCATGGCGGTGATGCTGCTGCTGCTGCTGCATCAATTCCCAGCGCCAATTTCAACTCGATCTCTTCGATTCCTCTTCTCGTTTTCTTGTTCTTTTTCAGTTTGTTCTGCTCAAACACACAGGCCCATTAAGACCGTTTGGTTCTCAGGACCAGACAGAGCGAGAGGTGTGTACGTGCTGAAAACTGATGTAGTGCATCTGTATTTTTGCACATTCAAAACACTTGCCCAAGTTTAAAATTTTGTTGCTGTTCTGGAAAAGTTGCAGTTTTTCATTTTAGCTGCATTTTGAGAGAAAACTGTTGACTGATACTTTGCAGCAAAAATCATCCGAAAATAGAAAAATTGGGATTATTCATTTCGTTTGGTCATTGACCAATAGTTCAATAACAATCTCAATTTTTTCTTTCTGGTGACCTGTTCTCTTCAATTACTACCTGATGAGATTGTCGACACTGCTGCTGTTCTCTGTGTGTTTGCTCTTTAATTAAAGCTTCAAAGTGGCAGCAGGAGCAGCAGCTCCGTTGACCACTTGCTGTTCGCTCCACTGCTTACAAGTCTTAGGACTTTCTTCAGTCAGTCATCTCAGTCAGATCAAGCACTTCAATTGGCGAGGTGAATGCAGGGTAGAGGCAATAAATATAAATAATATAAATTAATAAATAGACTGCTGAATGAAAAAGAAAGAGCGTTAGGTTGGAGCAGGGGGTGCCCTATCTTCTTCTGCTTCAATTGTCTGACCACTCAGGCACACACTTACTCACTCACTGTGTGTTTGAGATTGCTGGTCAGACACCTAATTAAGTAGTACCTTCTCTCTGTGCTGATGTGTGTGATTGCTGTGTTTTGATGGCAGTGCTCTTGTTGAACCTCGGCTAGAATAATGGACTGCCGCTGCTTCCACTGAAGTTGCCTAAGGTCAACGGTGGTGAACGAGTCAAGTTTGGAAGTGTTTGAGTTTGAGTCTTTGTGTCTGTGTCTGCGTTTGCTGCTCCGTTGACAGACGTTGCAACTGTCATTGTCACTGTCTCTGTTTGCTCATTTTTCTGCCCCTCTTTTGCTCTATTTTTTCAGCAGTGTCATTTGATAGCTCACAGTAGTGGTGGCACTTGTGTGTCGGTGTCTCCAATTGCACTCTTCAATTGCTCGCTGGAAATGGAAGTCATCTGTTGCTCAGCAGTTTGTGGGCAGTTTAGAGAAAACAGTACTGGACAGTATTGCCCAGGCTTGTTCCAAATGCTAGTGTTTGTGTTCAGGCTCAAATCAGTGCACTGCTATTCTTCGTTTCTTCTTTTCTTGTTCTTCTTCTTGTTCGTCAACTCTGGCTGCCGGCCACTGTCCACTGGGGACCACTGCTGCTGCTGCTGCTGCTGCCAGCAATCATTTGTCGCTGTCACTCTCTATTTTTCTCCTTTGTCCTCTGCTGAGTATTTGATTTGTGCCCAGTAGAACTCTAGCCCATTTTTGTTTGCCAGCAGCAGCAGCTTCTTCTTTTCCCCCTTTTCTCCCGAACTGACAAATGTGGCCATTGTCTTCTCTTGGTCGCCGCTTGCGGCGGCTGTGGCGGCACTTGCCTCTCTTCTCTGTGACAAAAGTAGTACTTGTTTGTCGCCGCTGCTGCTGTGTTTGAACACTGTACAGAATCAAAGTGGAATGTGTGTGTTGTTGTCAGAGAAGTGCAGTGAGCAGTGAGCAGAGCTGATGATAGTGGTGATGAAGATGACCTTGTACTATATTTAAAGATCAGCAGCAGTGAATGAATGAATGAGTTCCTTGTTTGCCCCGAGTATCTAGTCCAGCAGACAAACACACACACACGCTCATTTACTCAGACTGTGTGTGATTAACTCGGACAACTTTTAATCGGCCTCCTCATCAACTTCTGCTGCGGTCACTGCAGCGAAAAAGTAGTGCATCCACTCACTCACTCATTCACTCATTCACGCACTTCAATGAGTCACAGGAAAACTCTTTCAAATGAGGCAAACTTTTGGCGAGACTTTTTCTTCTTCTTCAACGTTTTCCTCACCCTAGGCTTACATAATAATAATAAGCTGGGGAAAATTAGGGTTGCTCCACTGAGTTCTTCATCAGAAACGACGGCAGCAGCAGCAAAGTGTTCACACTTTTGCCGCACTCTACTGCGCACCAGACTGACTGATTTGGCCGTTGCTGCTGTCAGCTACAAAGTGTTTCCCTTCACTCCTTTACTTCTTCCTTCATCCTTCTTTCTCTCACCTTACCTCCTTCTCCCTCACTTCTTCTCACACATCTCTTCACACCAATCACCTCTCCAACAAGAAGAAGGAGGAGAAAGAGAAGGAGGAAAGGCAAAGCAAAGCAAAACGACGATGATGATGATGACTGATTTGCATTTTGTCGAGTTAAGCGCGTCTTTGCATGAGGCGGTGAGTTGAGTTGGTTGATGTTGCCTCATTCTATTCCATTCTCTCTCACCTATTCATCGGCGGCCATGTAATTACAATTAGCATTTGCAATTCAGCGGCTACGGCGGCGGCACCTTCATCTGTCGATACACTGCGTTTCTTCACAGTGCAAATTCCCCTGACTGTGAAGATGTCACGAGAAGTGAGTAGTACTCTGCCTCAAACTCGAGCACTACTAAAAACAAAAAGCCTCCTAATAGTGGTGGTGGTGGTGTGATGAACTTGCCTTGTAATTCTTCTCTCCTCTCCATCTCTGCTCCTCATTTCCAATGCTAATTGCTCAATCACTTCGCTTAGCACTCAATTAAAAGCCCATTGCCCCCTTGCCTTTCAGTTTGGTTTGGCTTGGCTTGGCCTGGCCTTCCTGCTGCTACGGTTACAAATTTTGCCATCAACGGCTGTGGCGCAGATTTTGCCTGTCTTTCAACCTTTCTCTCACTGACGTCCTCTCTGACAGTGACTGGTTGAATTTTTCGTTCAGTACTCGGAGTTGATCCTCGCTCCCTGGCGAAACCTTTTCTTTTTTTCACTGCTGCATCGTGCTGCGATCGATTTGCTGCGGTGATTTGGCGTTTCGGCACTGAGCCTCTCCTTTCATGCCAACCAATCCCAGTCAGCCAGTCAGTCAACTTGTGATCCTTTTGTGACCAGCGATCACTTGCATTACTAGCTGTGAAAGCTGCTTTCAAATTAACAGTTTTGAGGTTCCAGCACTCTATCTTTTTTCAGTGTTGGCACCTCTTCTTTTTCACTTTTTGCAGCACTTTTATGAAAGTGTAATTAAAGCGCTGACAAACTTTGAGCTCCTGCTGCTGCTGGTGCTGGTTCTGGTGCTGGCGGCTTTGGAACGGTGGCCAAATGGAATGTTGACTGTTGAAAGCAAAACCATCAGTTTCAGCATCAGCATCACAATAACCACTTTCAAAACTAGCACCAGCAGTAATCGCAGCAGCAGCACTGTTTTTTGTAGAGTTGATGCGGCGGTTTCAGTGGTTTCAGTGTGTAGTAATCTGCAGTGACATTTTTGCATTTTTAATTATTTGCCCATCGTCAGGAGCTGCTGCTGTCCACCACTGGTCAGAAAAATTTCGTTGAATGGCAGTTGGTGGTGGTGTGATGGTGCTTTAGTTTTAGTGTTTTGTGCCTGCTTCATTCACTGACATTTCATTTGCCATCTCCACAGTTTGCACTGTGTTTGTTTCTTACTGTAAAGAGAGAGAGAGAGAGACGAGGAATTTTTAATTAAAATGCTTTTCTCTATTGCATCACCACTATTTTTAATTATCATCATCTCGCTATACTTTTTTACTGCCGCTGCTCTTTCATCCTCTTTTGAAGATTTGATTCAGTGCAGATTTGCATTTGCATACAGGGCACACAGGGCTCACTGTCAGTCTCTCATCTGAAACCGGAACATTCCACTTTGGATTCTTTTCGACACCGGGATGTCTTCATTTCATTAGCATATAACAACTGTCGTACAGCAGTGTTGAATTTTGTACAGTGTTTGGCTTTTGAAGTAATTCAGTAAATGTTGTGGCGACATACCCTGCCTAGATCCCCTCCTCTCTTCTTCTTCCTTAGCTCGCTTTACCAAACTTTTTCATATGCACATTGAAAGAATGAACTTAGTTTGGGTTTGGGTTGTCCAATGAATGAAATGCAGTGCCGCTGCTGAATTCATTCAGAATTGATTCTGGCCTTGTTTCAATGCCTCATTGTTCATCAGTGAAGTTACCCTGCTGTGTTTATTCCGGCCATTGTCACTCACTTGTTTCATTGAAGAACTCTATTGCACTCTAGCACCCCACCAGCACTACCACCACCCTGATTGCCAGCATTACTGATGCCTGATTGACTGCCAATAGATGTACACGATTTGCGTTCCCTCTTTAATTGAAGGGCACCTTTAATTGCCATTTGCTCTTGCTGATGATGATGGCGGAACCAAAGTGAAGGCACCAAAGTGGCGTTGTCAGTGCTGCTGCCATTGCTGCTGCTCATTTAGAAAGAAGTGGCTTTTTGCTCGTTCTTTTGTTGCCTGCCTGGCTAATGGAATGACTAGTGTGCACCCTATTCTCTGTCTGTGTGTGTTTGCCTGGTTCATAATCATCGGTTATGATGACACGACTGTCGCAGGTTTCTTTTTGTCTGTTTGTCTCTCTCTGTTCTCGGGTGCTTAATGACTTGTGACCATTGGCAATTCTAATTCCTGCAACAGAGGCAGCATTGGCAGCAGCTTGACGCACGTATTAATCATTGCTACTACTGCCGTCGCTGATTCTTCTTGTTGGACTTTCTATTTGTTTAGTGCCTGCTAGCTGGCTGGCTCGTTCTCGTGTGCACGTCCGTAACGAGCTCCAGTTTGGTTGATACACTAACAGAAAAGGGAAGGACATTATTATTTGGAGCTGGTTGTGGTCAGCCTGTGAGTGTGATTGGGTGTGCTATGCTAAGTAGATAGTACTGAAGGAGAGAGGTTCAGGAACAGGCCACTAACTAGCTGGCCAACTAACTGACTCTGAAGTTATATTCGATTAGCACCACCACCACTGTCCTGCAAGTGATTATTACCATTATTTTTGCTGCTATTGCCATTACCATCATTATTATTATTAGGTTGATCGGGGCGGTTGACTTTGGTCTTCTGTGCTGCTGCTTCCTATTTCTGTCTCTGCTTCTGTCGCCCAATTAATCGGGTTGTCTTCATCTATCTTGCGCCTCCAATCTTTCTCAAGTATTGACAGTAGCAGTGGTGGCTTAATTTTAATTCGCTGGTCATGGCCATTAGCTACTGTCCTGTCTGGTGATGCTGTCAACGATTGGGCAATTTGTTTGCCAAAGGAGAGAGAAGGAGAAAGAGCTTCTGTGACAACTTCTGAAAATGTTGGTCTGCTTTAGTACTAGACAGTAGTTATCATCAGGTGATCTCAGTGGCAAACTTTGTGGTCAAGTGAAGTAAACTTTTCTGCTTTTTCTTTTGCTTTTTCTTTTGCTACACTTGAAGATGTGCACTTCATTTGCAGTGCCGCTGCGCTGATGAAACAAGCCTGATAATTGCTCACTGAAGTTGCTGCTGCTGCTGCTGCAGCGCTCAATTCTCAGTCTGAGCAGAATTGAGCGCTTTCCAAGCGCATAGCAGAGCAGAGCCGCTTATCGAGGCAATCTTTCTCTTGAGAAGAAGAAGAAGAAGGAGACAAGAGACTCGAATCAAGCAAGTGAGCAAAGCGGCTTGATTTATGCAGCCACAGTCTTCTCTGTCTACTGTGAAACTCTCCGTCTACTCTACTTCTAATCGCTCCGCACACTGATGTCTAATTGACTTTAATTAAGCAGCAGCAGCAGCACTTTTATCAAATTAATTTATCACTTTTTGCTGCTGCTGCTCTTCCTCTTCTTCTTCTTCTTTCTGTTCAGTAGCATTGAAGTTGATGCGGCAGGGCAGTTGTGATGTGATGTGTCCGTGTGATTGAGGTTGAGCTGTCTGTTCTGTTCTTTGCTTGTGCTGAAAACGGTCATATTCTTTTTCTTTTTCACCGCCATTTTTATTTTATGTCGAGATGTCTTTATTATTATTTTTTTTTTGTTTTGCAGCAACAAAAAACTAACCAATTTTCCCCTTTTTGCTCTCCATTCCAAAAACAGATCATACGCGCGAGTTCTCATGCGGCCGCCTCTACTATCGCACATTCTACCTCGATCCAAGGCAGGATGCACTCTACGTTGGAGCCATGTAAGTAGTTCATTGCACTGTCTGCATTGAAAATAGTGAATTCTAGAAAGAGTTTGTGAAAGGATTGCCGCCCGGCTCTCAATTGCCCTCAAGGATATCACTTTTCCAGGATTGTGCTGGCAGATAATGGTTTTAGTTCACTTTTCCGTGAGCACATTCTTTTAATCTTTTTGAGCGGATTCTTCTCCTTCTTCTACTGTCATTGCAATTAGCGTCCTTTTTGCTTCGATATCCGCTTTCAACTTGACCAGAACTGTTTTATCTCTCTGTTTAGAAAGCACTTAATTTCTATTTGTAACACAATTGAAAGGAATGGAGTCCACACACTGATTGCACTAGTAGTAATCTCAACTAGGTTCAGCACTGCTTTTCTTTGTTTTGTTTCCGACACACACACACACACACGATCACTTATCATCAATTTGATCTGATTTTCACCCTCTTCTTGTTTTGGTTGTTGGTCGTTGGTGGTGGTCTATCACCACAACCACTCGATTGAGTTGTTTCAGTGGCGGCGGCAACAAAGATAGAGAAGAGAATGATCTTCAGTGGTCACCAATTATTCGTTCTCGTTTGCTGGCCTAACTCAATTAAGACATTAGCTAGCGAAGTGAGCATCACCACCACCACCACGACCTTGCGCAACGACCAGTAATGGGCCTCAATTAATAACTTGCCTTGAATTGGCTCAAGTCGAGAACATTCTCTCTCTCTCTCTCTCTCTCTCTTCAGCTCTTCAACTTTTCGAGTGATCAATCGCAATCTTTTTACTTCTATTTAGTAATTACAGCGCACCTTCCTTTGATTAATCGATGATACCTGTGTGTGTTTGTGCCTCTCCCCAAAGTTCTGCTGCTGATTAGGCAGTGAGATGGGGCAAAGAGGCAAATAGATCAGGAGTAGATTCCACTCGTAGATTAAATCATCGTTTCCTTGCCTCCTTAGTGGGGCGTTTTCCCTTCCAGTGTGAGTGCTCTCTGTTTGATCGGCGATTTTTAATCGAAAAAATCACTTCAATTTTCTCCTAGCAGAGAGGGGGCAGATGTTCAATAGCGTGCACTTAGCACGTTGATAAATCAGCACTGGCTGCTGCTGATTGAAGTGCTGCTGCTGCTGCAAATCTTCTCCGGCTGTTATCACTCAATTTACGCCTGTCTACCAGTTACCTTCTTCAGGTCTGAAAAATTAGAACTGGGAAAGTTGAAATTTTTTTGCGTTTTATTTAAACTCCTTTTTTGTTCAAAACTGACAACTGTTGCATTGATGAAAATTCTGACACGCTGGAACTTGCAGCGGTAAAGAAGTGCTAGGGCTAAAAATAGACGACAAATGTTTTGCTCAAGCGTCTTATCATGCGGTCATCATTCCAACACTTAATCAGAGGAAGAGAAGGAAGAGGACACTTTGATAAACACAGTGTCTCAAAGTGCTTCTACTTTTCTTCTCTGAATTGAATTAGTGCTGCTGCTGCTGTTATCACCCAATTTGCGCCTGTCTGTGTCGCTCTGCTGTGCTGTGCACTCACCTTCCAATTTTCCCCTCTTTTCATTTCATTTCAAAGTTGATGTCTCTCTCTCTCTCTCTCTCTTTCTTAGGTTGTTTTCTGCTAATTATCACAGGAGAGTACTCACTGAGTGCTTCAGCTGTTAATTGGTGCCCAGCAGCGGCAGCAACCGACAGGAGACGATTCAATCGAGCAATGGTGCACCTCAGTTGGTGGTAATTGAGGTAGTAGTGCTGCTGCTGATGATGATTGAATGGATGTGTTCTGTGCTAGTGCAACAAACAGAGCAATGTAGGAGATATATTGATCAATCGCATGAGATTCAGCAAAGTTGCTCAATTACTCGGAAGAGAACAGGAGAAAGGAGACTGAGATGATCAAAGCTAGCTCTGATCACGTAGTTTGGGTAATTGTTTGTCGTTGGCTCAGTGGTCAACTACATCCATTGCATCCATCGGTGCTAGTTAGTGTGTGCCTTGTTGTTTGCAGGCAAACAGTGGACAGACAGACAAACACACGTCGAAGCACACTACTACACATCGGTGTGGCCATTGAAGAAGAGAAGCTCGACAGCTCCTTCTTCACCTCCTGTAGAGACAGAAAGAGAGTTCTGACTTGTTTTGGCTTTGGCTTTGTTCGTCATTCAGAGTGGCTGACTTTGTTTCTTCCTTATGTGTGTGTGTGTGTTGTGCTGTCCGTTTTCTTCCATTCCATTCCATCCATCACTGATGCTCAATCAACTTTGCGCTGTCTCAGCAGTCTTCAGGCCAGCTTAGCTGGCTTGCCTTGGCTTGGTGTGTCCACTAATGAAGGAGAGCTAGCCAGCCAGGAAGCAAAACGAAGCCCAGTGACCAGTTTGAGTAGTAGTGAACAGTGAACAGCGAGCAAGAATCGACACATTTGCATAACACGATGGGCAGTGGTGCACACAATCCGCCGAGGATGCAGCAGCAGCTTCTTAGGCTGAGGCTTTCTTTCTTCTTTCTTTAGCTGCCCGTAAGAAGTTTGCAAGTCACTGTTTTGCTTTCCCCCCCTCTTCTCCTCCTCAAGTGTGGCAATTGTCGAGTTGGCGCAAAAACTTATCTGACTGTTTTTTCGACTCTCTCAAAGTTCAACTTGGTTCAGCTGTTTTTGTTTTAGCTGCTGAGGAAAACAAAAAAAACTGACGCACATGCTGTCAGTGGTGGTGCTTTACTGTGCTTTTTTTTGCTGCTGTTTTCAATTTTTTTTGTTTTTTGATTAACAATAACAACAACTTTTTCTTTTTTCTCTTCCTTCTCTTAATCCCAGGGACAACGTATTCAAGCTCAATCTAAAAGACATCAACAGGACGGACTGCGAGGTAAGTGTGCCAATGTCTACACAATTGAATTCAGTGCAAGTGCACTTCAAAAAAACAGTTGACTTTGTTTTTGCTGAGATTCTAAATCTCCTAAATTCCACTTCTCCCTCTCAAAAATGGAACTGTCCACTAAGAGTAGAATCACCCTCTCTTTCCTTTTCACCCTTTGAGTTTGTGCTTGTGTGTGTTCCGTCCGGTCGATGTCCATCGTTTTTCTGGGCGACACAATGTGAACAGTCGGCGGCTGCCATAAATCACTGCCAATTTGCCTGCACTGATCTCCTTCCTTCCAATGGTTTTCCCTCTTCCCCTGTCGTTTTTTCTCTTCCTTCCCCTTCATCTCCTCATTTCCCACTTCTGTCAATCGAGTTGTGGAGTACAACAACGGCACATCAACTGATTGGCTGTTGTTGTAAACAGTTACCACCAGCACCAGTAAACAGACTTTGGAGCTTCTGCTGCTTTTGTTGCTGCTGCCCTTGTGCCACATTTTCCGGAGCATCTAAACAAAGCTAGGCTAGCAGTAACTTAATACCGCTCAATGTCAGCAGCCCTCTTTATGCTTGAAAATCGCCACTTTAGCCTTCAGTACTGACTGCAACTGTAAGCACTGCTAAACAGAGCGGTTGTGCCCCAGCACCCAAAGCTTCTGTGTGCAAAGCGGTTGCTGGTGCTACTGCTGCTCAAAATTATATGAGAACAATGGGGCCATTTTTATTATTAACAAGCAGAGCAGCAGCACGACTACTACTCTTTCGTTAATTTAATTTTCTTGTAACTCGCCCGTGTTGGTAGTCTCGTGTTGGTCAACGTTTTCACCCCCTCTTTCACCAGCAAAAACAGCAGCAGTAAAAACTGCCTGAGAACGAGTGCAGCCTGCGACTGATTCGCTCTATTGGCCGATTTTTTGTTAGTGGTGAACAACTACACTCAATTTGCGCAACTTCCTTTCTCTCTTTAAAACGCTGCACCAGAAAGTGAAAAAGCGCTTAATTCTTGAATTGTGGGGAAAGGAGCACTGTGTCAGTGACACCAGTGTACCAGCAACTCAGTGTTCAGTCTGTCTGTATTCCCAGGCATCTTTATTTAGCGCATCAGGAGTCTTGCTGACTTGTTAGTGTCAACAACTCATCACCACCATCACAAGCACTGTCAACAACAACCACAACTACTGAAACAGTTCAGTTTCTTTAGCAGTGGCAGCAACATTGAGCAGCCGCTCCCGCTTAATGTGTGTGAGAGTACTTTAGAAGGCACACTCGTTTATCAACTGTGCCGCATCGTTTGCCACTGCTGCTTTCCACTGCTTTCCACAGTTTTCACTCTCAATTTTCTGCCCAGTAAATCTCGTGGTGATGATGGTAGTTGTGGTCGTTTTCACTTTTCTCTTAAGTTGGCTGCTGGCACACTAGCTGATGACTTATTAGCTTTTGAATGTAGATCATAATTTTATTCTCAGTTTTTGCACCACACACACAACTTCACAGGCGACAACTTTTCAACGTGCAACTTTTTTTCTTTTTCCTCTGCTTTGGTGCCATATTTTTAGCGCCCTGGTAATTAGACCAAACAGGAAAAAATTTAGCACTGGCAAGAGACAGTGACACGAGGTATGTGTGCTCATCAGCACCAAGTGCAAGATAACTTGTGCAAGCTGCTGCTGCTGCTGCTCCTGTCGCCCAATCAGAGAATGTGCCAATCACCCTGAGCAAAACCTTGTGCACTCAACTCACTTCAACCCCATCCCATCCCATCCCATCCCTCTTCTCTGGTATCTCACTAGATCTAAACTGTTGGAGTTAGAGTTAAAGTTGAGTGGACAGAACTGCAGTGTTGTGTGCCCGGCAAACTTCAAAGGCACAACTAATTTGCGCCCCTTCCCTTCCCTTCCTTTGCTGTCGCTGTCTGATCTGAAGCAGCCTTGTCGGCGAATGATGATGATGATGAGCAGCAGCAGCATCTTCTCCTCAGAACCCGTTTTGCCCCTTGGCCAGTGTCTGGTCAGTGATCTAGTAGTAGAAGGTACAGTTCTCTTCCTGACGTCTTTTGGATGCTCGAGCGGTGCAATTCGATTTATTCATTGCCAATCAACTCGGTGGGTACTACAACCGGTTACCCTCGGGTTTTGCTGTGCTGAGGTGCTGCTGCTGCATCTTCTTAACCCCTCTCTTTCACTCAATGCTTCTTAGCATTTACCCCCTCTTCCATCCCTCCTTTTGCACTGAGGTGAATTGAAGAATCGACAGACAGACAGACTGCTGCTGCAGCTCTCGTCTCAACTCGGTTGGACAGGTCAAGTGCGACCACTGTTGTTGTTGTTGTTGTTGTTGTGCATTGGAAATTAGCCCTGCTTGTCTGCTGCCTTCATTCTTCTCTAGAAGTCGGCAAAAAGATGAGGGGAGGAACACTTTGCAAAAAACTGACCGTGAAGTTGGGGGAAGAAGGAAAAGGAGCGAGAGGCAAATGAAGACATTAGCGGCGTGCTTAGAAATTGCACACTGAAGCTGCAGCACACACGCAGCACTCGATAATCTGCCGGAAAATAGTAATCAGACAGAACACCAATGCCGCCTCCTTCTCTCACTTCTCAGACTTCTTTTTGCTTTCTTCTTCTTCTTTTTCTTTAAGACTGTTCTTTTTTTCTCTGTGCACTGTGGTGCTCACCTGCCACCAGGTGATAACGAAGTAGCAGAGCAGAAAAGAACAGCAGCCGCTCTTTCAATCTTGATGATCGAAAGCTGTCAGTTGGTCAGCGCCGCAAACAAAACTGACTGCCCTCTTACCTTTTTTTCTCAGTTTGTCTGTCCAAATTGAATCCTCCTCTATTCTCCCATTGATTAGAATGCGGCTCGTTCTAGAATGAATGAACAAATGACTGACAAAGTTTTTCTTTCATTTAGAAACAGAGAACAAGAGAGGGATTCAACGTGGACTTAATTAAAATAATGATGTTCACACGACTCAGATTTGTGCGCAACAGTATCAGCCACTATCAGTTGGTGCTGTGAACAGTTCAGCTGCTGCTGCTACGGCTGCTGCTTCAATTACATAATTGCTAATGTGTGATACCCGAGGGAGCGACACTGAGAAAGCGGAGATCTTCAACTGTCTGTTTGTGTGTGGAAAAGTCAGTGGAAAGGCGGTGTTCCATTTCGTTTTGTTCTAGTGCACTTCTTAGTGGTGAAAATGATTTTAATTCGTTCAAGTGGAGAGAAAAGGACAGTTTGTTGTTGACAACGTTGTGTCACTTTTCTCTGTAGTCATAGTTCTAGGCATTCTGCGCTAAATGGTTTCTTCCTCTGACTGTCTGAGATTCTCTGCGATTCTCTCTGTCTCTCTACACTTCTTAATTGGTAGGCAAAAATGCACTGCGACAAAGTTGATTTTTTTGCAAGCACACACTTTTATTTCTCTTGGTGCCGGCACACTGCTGCTGCCGCACACTCAATCGATAGCAATTAGCGCTCGGGAGTAAGTCGGAAAAGAAAAAGTATAAACGAATAAAAAATGAGTAAAGTAAAAAGTGTGCGCGCTTGCTTGTCAATCAGCTGAACAACTTTGCACCGCCAGTGTGTTTGACAAACGAGCCCGAGCAGTGAAAAAAACCAGCAAAAAATGAAAATCGATTACACTTTGCTTGTGATTTATAAACAAAAATCTAGCGCTTTTTTATTCAACAAAAAACATCCAAAAAGCTTACCAAAAAAGTGTGCCCACTGGTTGCACTGGCTGCCTGCTCACGTGGTCATCCCTTTGATTCCACTTTTTTTTGCTTTTTGCCTGATTGAACACAGTTTCCCGTTTGAACTAGTGTCCGCACATTTGTCGCAGCAGCAGCTAAAACATGTGTGTGTCTATGGCGACGACCAGCTCTCAGCCGACACAGGAGCTCGAGTGCCTGCGACATGTATGAAGATTAATGGTGACGTCCAGTGCCTGGTGATTCATCATCATCATCATCATCATCATCATCATGGCCAAAGACTATAGAGTGCTCTAATTGCCCTTGCAAGCTTCTACTTCTTCTTTTTCTTCTTCTTCTTCAGTTACTTTTTACTGCTGTTACTTTTTCTCTTCTCAGCAGCTTCTCCTCAGCAGATAGCCAATCGATGAGGCCCAGTGTGTGCAGGAACCAGTCTGTTCATTCAGTTGCTCAGAGCTGCTGTCACTTTCAATTAGCAGAAAATTTTACCAGCCGTTCTATTTCTTTCCCTCTTTCTGCAGTTTTGATGTCATTAATCTGCAACAAACAAACAAACAGTCAGTCAGTCGTTGAAACAGTTGAACTGAATTGCCTGCCTCTTTTTTCTCTCATTAATTACCGCTAATAATTTGCCGGGCTGCCCCTTTGTCTTAATTGTTTTGCACACTTTGCAAACTGACGCAAACTTTTGTCAGCCTGAACACGAATGGCGTTTTGGGGCAGCAATTGTCATCGACTGTGGCGGTAATATTAAGTTAGCGAGCAAGAGAGCGGGTTTATTACTACCAAACACTTCAGAGCTTCAGAACTTCTGTTTGACTTGTTTAGAAAGAAGGAAGAAAGAAAGAAGAAAGCGCTCACGAACTTTGTTCTCTTGCTCCTAATTGACTGCCTGCCTTTCTTTCTTTTTTGTCTTTCTGGTTCAGTGGCTGAATTCAGTGACTGACTACTTCAAAGAGAACTTGAGAAAACTGCTGATGGACCCTAGACATGCAAATGCGCCATGAGCAGAGAGCAAAATGTGAGGAGAAGAAGACCACCTTTGCACCTTTGCCCTCTCTGCTATTTCAGTCGAGACTGAGGTCAGAGAAGAAACTGTTGTTGTTGTGGAAACGTTGCTTCTTTTGCCTTCTTCTCTTCCGCGTGTATCGGTGTACACACACTGTCTCTGTCAGTGTCTGCCTCTGTCTCTGGTAATTGAATTTGCCTAGGAACAGAAGAGCAGAAGATTCACTCACTGGCACTCTCACTCACTCACTCAAATGGCTTTTAGTGCGGTGGCGACTTGTCAGCAGCAACTGCCGCTGCTGCTGGGGCCACTGCTGATGATGAGCGAATGAATGAGCAAGGAAGAAAAAGTTTGTCCAACGTTCACTGAGCTCACTGAAACACACATACTGCTCGCTGACACACAGTTAACACGGGGGAGTTCAAAAGCTGC
Organism: Tyrophagus putrescentiae; assembly: GCA_024499935.1. Classification (NCBI taxonomy): domain Eukaryota; kingdom Metazoa; phylum Arthropoda; class Arachnida; order Sarcoptiformes; family Acaridae; genus Tyrophagus; species Tyrophagus putrescentiae. The sequence goes on along the minus strand of JAMZRA010000002.1, from coordinate 11,486,801 downwards.
TGCTGCTGCTGTTGCTGATGCTGTTGATGTGAATTTGTCCAATTTAAAAATGTTTGATGTTTGACATGCGGCAGCAACGGCAGATGCAGATGCCTCCTCCGTTTAGACCACTTTTTTGACTGTCTGTCAGTTGAAAGCTTCTACTTTTTTTTGCACTATTCGTTTGAACTTCAGTCTGAACATCATCACTTCCACTACTACTACTACTACTGCGATAATCGTTATGTCGCCGAATGTTGGCGAATCTTCTTCCTCCTCTCTAGTCTGTCCTGTCTAGTCGCATTACATGTCAGTTCGAATGAGCAGCAGCAGCAGCAGCAGTTCCCCACTTGACTTTTTAGTAGGGGAAAAGAAGCTGCTGCTGCTAAAACAGTTTGAGCAAAGAATCCTAGCAATTCATTAGCGGATACTGCTGTTGCTGCTGCTGTTGCAACATCAGCAGCATCGACATTGGCACTTTGCACCCGAATCACGGACGCACACAGTCAATTCGTTCTGTCGTTGGATCTGTGTTTCTGCTGTTTCTGCTGGTAGTGCTAATTGCCGATGCCACTAAAAGTGTTGCTGGGGTTGTGTCCTGCTACTGTTTTTTCTTCTTTTTCTTTTTTCTTAATTTGTTCATTTTCGTTTCACTTTCCTGTGTGTCGACTGGCAGCAATTAGCAGCAGCAGCAGCACTGGCAGATCTTTTAGCGCCGAGCAGTGCTGATAATTTTTGCTATGTTGCTATTGCATGGCATTTCTTTCTTTTAGTCAACGAAAAAAACTAAGTGAATTGCTATCTTCTTTTGGGGAGAAAGAAGAAGGAGAAAGAAGACTCAATCGTCCTGTCTGCGGTTTTCAGTGGTTGACGCCAGTATCAAGTGTCACCAACACAGTATCTGCCAATTGTGGTGGTGAAAGTACTGTCTCTTTTTCTTTGACTTTTGCTAACTTCTGCTGCTCTTGGACTGCTAATGGACTGCTGACTGCAGACCAACCGATAGCTCTTCTTCTTTTTCTCCTCATTCTTTTTCCAGCCATCCTCGTCGATCAATTCTAATTAACGATTCTGCTGTTGTTGCTGCTGCTGCCGTTACTAATGCCACTGGTAGTAAAATGGTTGGCGAGCACGCGGATGGAATTTCCTCTCTTTCTCTTTCTGTGTGTGTTGAGTGAGTCTATGAATTTTGATTAATTGCTCTCCCTCTCTCTTTTACTTTTGTCTCTAACTGCTCCTAAACAGCAGCAGCACCACCAAAAAACCGAAAACGGCTTTGACAGTAATTAGCACTTCTCTAGTATTAGTATTAGCTCAGTGGGTACTCGTGGTAGTGCACACACACACAGTGCACAATCGAGTGTAATGCTAATTAATCGGCATCTCTCGGTAGCAGCCAGTCAGTCATCGATTACACATCGGGGTAAAGAGTATTGATTGGCGTTGAAGAAGCAGTAAATCCTTTGCATTTTTACCACCATCGCCTATTATTACCAGCACTCGTCGGCTTTTTAGGTGCGAGGAGAAAGCGAGCGAGGCATCTCATCTTCAAAGGCTCCTCTCAAGTTAACGTGATTGCAGGCAATCAAAGTTGATTAGCGAAGAGGCGGCAGTGCGTGGCAGCTGAAGTCGTTGTCTTTTCTCCCTTTATTTTTTGGTCGATGCAACGGTGGCGCCCAGAGAGAGGGAAAGGAAAACAGTAACATCAGCCGCACGGAAAGTCAAATTGGAGATGCTGCTGATGCTGTAATGGCACGCTCATTAGTGGGAATAGAAAGAAAAGAGCTCCAGAGTTGGCAGCAGCATTCCTTCTTCTCTTTGAGATGCTTTTGTCCTACCTCTCTTCTTAGTGTTTAGGTGTGTGCTCCCGTTTTCTTTTTTAGTTGCATAGCTGAGCACAGAATTTAGCCGAGATTTGGTGCTTTTTCTCCCCTTGTTGTTCTTTTTTATTCCTCCTCCGGTAAGCAGCAGCAGCTACCGATCATCATTTTCCGCTTTTATTATTATTTTCCTCTTCTTTTTCTCAAAAGCGACACACACTTTTACTTCCTGCGAGGCGATTTTCTTCTTTCTTTTTCTTCTTTATTCTTTGCCTTCTGCTGCCTATCTTGTCCTGTCCTTCACGTAATGGCGCGCCAATTTAGCTCCCGAGATTGAGCCCAAGATTTTTGTTTTCTGTAGCAACTTTTGCCCTTCTGCTACACACTCGCTTCAGTCGATTGCCATAGATTATTCATTTTGAATTATGGATTGTTCCAGTGGAGAGGAGCACATTCAGAACCCTATTTCTGGTGATGGTGATGAGGATGCTCTATGACTGCCTCTTAATAGCTCCCCCTTTATTTGTCTGAGCTCCCATTTTCTTTCCCTTTCTTTCTTATTGGAAGAGCTCAATCTTTAGCAGCAGCAGCAGCAGCAATCGTTACTGCTAATCGGCTCGAACATAATACATGCACTGAGCACCGAGCAGACAAGCGGGCAAATTGATATTTGCCCATCGCCAATCGGCCATTTTCCCATTCTTTCTCCTTTTCTCCCTTTCATCGTACGATTTTCCCCTTTTCTCCCTGCTCAAATGTGTGCAGACCCCAGCTATGCAATCACTATTTACATAGCTCCGATTTGTTTCTGCTATCTGACTGAAAAGACAAGAGCACTTTGCTTCTCAATCTGCTTCTCTTTGTCTCTTTTGGTGCTTCTGCCGACGCCGATGATTTTGTCGATCTTTAATGGTGCACCATTTACTACCAGTGAAGAGAAAGGAGTATCAGTCAGAAGCGGCAGGCAGTTCAAACTTAAAGAGTTTGTCTTCTTCTTATTCTTACTCTTTTATGGCGATTGAATGGAGGGGTTGTTTGCTTAATTGTCATTGCCTGGATGAATGTGTGCTTGTGTGCTTTGAAAGAGGAAAGGGGAAAGCTTGTTTTGCTCTTGTGTGTTTTCAAGTTTTTCTTTTGACTACTTCTTTTTCTTTAGTTGTACACCGATGTTTTTGCGCAAAAACAGCACCGGACACCTTTCGGTGTTATTGTAATTTCAGTTGCTTTTTTCTCTTTTGGTTGTCTGGCATCTCTCATTTCACTCATTTCCTTTTTCTTCTCCTTTTTTAAGTTTTAATTTACACAAGCATTCTCCTGCAAAAAAGGTGCATCGTCGAATGAAATTACAGAGAGACAGCACCGCTGGCCACGGCCACGGCGACGACAACGCAATTAGCAATTAGCCAGTGCAAGGGGGAATTGAGAAAAAAAATTGAAAAAACACATGAAGCAGAAAGTGGTGATGATGATGTGCCCAACATTCTTGGCACACTTTTTCCTTTTTTCTTCTTTTCGATTTCTTTTTAAATATCTCGTCGGTGCATGTACCTATCTTTCGATTCCTTGGAGAGAACAGTCGTCGTCGTCAGCGAGGACCAGTGTTTGAGTTTACCTTCTTCTTTTTCTTGTTCTCACCTCACCTCACTTTTATTCACTCTTCTTCTGTTCACTCTTCTTGTTCTTGTTCTATTCTGGTTACACTGAATACATACATCATCATCATCAGCAGCAGCAGCATTCATATGCAAATGCACGAGCAAACATAGACAACATTCCACTCGTGCCTGGCATTATCAAATTAGTCAAATTATTATTCAACTAGCCCCCCTTTTTCTTGCTAATGTGAGAATCATCTTTTTTTGTTGAAGAAGGAAGGCCCTACGTGTGTGCACTCGATCGATACTTTTGATAGCCCCCACCTTCCCAATTTCCAGCCCCCCGTTATTTCTGGCAATTTATTCCAATTGGCTCAAATTGTTTAGTTTGAAAGCAGTCCTCCTCTGTGCTATGTTTACCTAGTCTCAGAGGTAGTAGTGTCGCAGCCAGAGAGTGGCATTCACTGCGATCATCATCATCATCTTTTTGTGCATCTTCTGATGCGGCAGCGGCGGTCATCATCATTAAAGATGCAGCGACAGTGGCGGCAGTTACCTGGAGTGTGTGTCTGCGCCCTCGCCTAATAGAGTCATTGCGCTGGCTGACTGGCAAATTGTTTCAGCTTCAACTTCAGCTCTTCATCTCCATTACCAGCACAGCTTCTCCATCTTATTACCACCACCACTTGTAAACATCCTCTGACATCCTCTGACCGCCATTACCTGGCGCTTCCAGTGCTGTTTCTGCTGCTGCTTTGAGCTGTTTTCGCAGTCAACGATCCGCTAATGTGGCGAGTGTCTGGTGGTGGTGGTGGTGCTGGAAGCAAGACAAATTAGTACTGTAGTTCGCCTTCTCCTAGGATGCTCATTAGGCGCGAATACGAGGCTGCTGCAGCCCAAACACACGCCTCATCTCCCATTTTCCACTTGATGGTGATTACTACTACTACCTCGAGATGCCTCCCGCGATTTACATTGCGACTTTTCTCCCGTGTTCAAGTTCACTCTGTTCTTTTTGTCGTTAACTGGGCTGCTGCTGCTGCTGCTATGCAATCAATCGACTGCTCTCTCTCTCTCTCTCTCTTTTCGCTAGCTCCTCTAATTATCGCAAATTGAATTAACGACTGCTCGTGTCTGTGTGAGGAAATATGGATGGATGGAGTTTCTTTTTTTTCAATAGCTTGGTACAGGTGCTTTGATTTGCTTTTAGCAGATCTGTTCTCACATTACAGCTTGTTTTGTCGGCAATTCAAACACAGTGTAATGTGGGCTGTATCTTTCTTGAAGATGCTCTTGTAATGTTCTTTCTTGTTCTCCTTCTTCTTGTCGTGTGTCTAATCTAAGAAAGAGTTACCGACGCAGTTGTTCTCATCCCTCTAGCGAAAAAGGCATTAACTGGGCTCTCTCACTCTTTTTATTTTATGGTCTACTTTTTTATTATTATTAATTTGCACTGTAGCTGCACAAGAAGGTGGTGTTGGTGGAGGTTGAGGAGGGCAGAGATTCACTCGCAATAAAAGCGGAAAACTTTTATTTAGCAAGTTGTGATTTTGTTTTACGAGGTACGGTGGGCAGCTCTCTCAGCTCTCTTTCGGCTGATGTTTCATCTGAAGATGCGTTTTTCTGACCATCTCAATCGATACTGCTCTGCCTGTCCAAAAAGTGCGACTTTTGTTTGCCCGAGACTGCGAATCTTCACAGTCTCGGGAAAGTTGAACATACCCAAAGAGAAATAGACTTTTGTGTTTCTGTCCTGTTCTGTGATTTTCAGTTCTCTGCCGCTGTAATAAAAAAAGGAGATAGAAAAGAATAGCCAAAGCGCGCCGCACAAAACAACAATAAAGTGGGGAGGGGGCACTTAATGTTGCATCACAAATGGTGGCACATACAGACAACCGAACTGAACTGAACAGACTGAACACTACCACGAGTGCCCTTTTTTGCTCTTGGAACTTCTCTCTGTTTTTTCTGTTTTTTTGGTTTGAATCCTCTTTTTTGTCTGCCGTATTCTCTGCCATTTTCCTTCTTCTCTCTCCATCGTACATCATCGTCGTCGCCATCTGCCTCTCCTCTTCTTCGCATTCTTTTGTCTATTTCGGTTGGTTCGGGAATTATCATCATTACGCCAATTGGCTTCTCCATCTCTTTCTCTCTCTCTGCCTTTTTCTATTAACACTTCTGCTAGGCTGGAGTGGATTTATGGCCTTTGCTCTTTTTCCCTTTGGTTTGTCAGTTTAGTAGTGCGCAGTAGTAGTTCAGTGCAGAATTTGGAACCCGAAGAACATGAACACTTATCTTCCTTTATTCATCAGTCACTTTTAGCCGCTCTTTTTTTGGCTGCTCTAGCTTGTTTCTTTTTTAGTTTAGTTTAACTTCGGCTGCGGATGCTGATTCATTTCAGTATTTAGTAGTAGTAGCTCGTGCTTCATCGCTAATAATCTTGATTTAAATTGTGGCACGCAGTGAAGTCGGCTGCTGCTGCTGCTGCTGAAACAAAAGCAGAAATTCAAATCATTTTTGCCATTTAACAATCGAGCAGTGCAAATGGAAAAAGAGAAAGTGAATGATGGAGCCACCAAGATCGAGCACTATTCAAATGGCACACCATCTTGAACTCGACTGGCAAAAAAAGAAAGTTAAAGAGAAACTTTTTTACCCGTATCTTGGGAGCCAATCGTACACAGACACAATTACAAACACAGACACAGACAAGGAGTTATCTATCACTGCTGCTGGCACAGTCGAAACAGGCTCTAATTTGAATGCATCATTTGCATCGCCATCGTCATCACTACCACCAAACTGATGACTAATTGGCTGTTTGGGAGAAGGAAACAAGAAGATCAGAAAAGAGCAAAGAAAAAGGGGGAAAAGGGTGCGTTGGCGGAGAACTACTTTTCGGCGGAGACTTATTACAAGCACTGAATGAGCAGCACTATCTGTCTAGTGTAGAGTTGCTTGAATCTCTTTTTCCTTTTTCTGCTGTGGCGTCCATCTTGATTGATTGCGGATGCTCATACTGCTCTGCAGCAGAAAAAGAGTAAGCAAGACTGTGCAGCAGATTAGCTAATTGCCGATTGATGGTTGCCATCAGGCGGCTGCTGCTGCTTGGTTTTGCTGGCAAAAAGAGGAGCACCAAATTGGATTACATACGCCTGAATTTTGGCTGCTGCTGCTGGTTGGTTGCTGGTGACTGCCTGATAAAACTGCTTTGCACTGCTACTGATTTACGCTTCAGCTGAGCAGCACTAGCACTAGCACCAGCAAAAGCACTGATTTACCGGATTTTTTTCTTTCTTTTTGGGCACTACTACTACCACTACTTTGAACCGGTGGTGAAAGCTGTTTCGGTTTTTTGGTTCTGGTTGTGGTGGTAGTGGTGGCAATTTTTGCCCCTTCTTTTTTGGTGTCATTGGTCATTGGGTGACAGCAAACACTTTGGGTGCAAAATGTGTGTGTGTGTGTGTGTGTGTGTGTTGTGTGTGTTTGCTGGTGCCGTCGATCGATGGTGGAAATCAATTGCTGGACTGTGTACGGCGATGGCAGCCCTAGCTTGATTGATGGCATCTGCTGTTGCTGTTGCTGTTGTTGTTGCTGCTGCTGTTTGGCTACAGCTATACAACGTCTACCAGACGGCAATTAAAGACAAGCAGTGTAACCAGAAACAAGAAAGCAAGTGAGCAGCACCAGCACCGGTCAGCACCAGTTCTGGTTGACAGATAGCACTAGTTTCACTAAAATGAGCACACATCTCGTGATGATGGTCGCGAGAATTGCAGATTTTTTCGCTTTCCTTCTCCATTGTTCTAATGTAACATTCGTGTCGATCAGTGTGACTGAGTGTGTGCTTAATTAATTGATGATCTCATTCTCAGTCTTCTCGTTTATAGACTAACGGCGACTATTAATTAAGGCACCAAGAGAGAATGGCGACGGCGGCAGCCTTGTCGACACACTTGTGCTGTAGCAGTTAATAATGTGTCAGTTGCTGTTGTTGTTGCTGCTGTTGTCGTCTCAATACTAAATGGTGGGCGTCTGATTTGCTTCTGGAAAGAATTTCTTGGAATTTTCTTCTTTCTTATTCCAATTTCTTAACGACAGCAGTCAGCTACGATTGCTTTGACTATTTTGATTTTTTGTTTGTCGGCAATTCACACAGATTTCTCGATCGAAGGGACGAGAGAATTTGGCAGGCGATTTGGCATACTATTACTTGACTTGTTTTGCCTTGCCGGTCAATCGATGGTGGCAACTGAAGGAGCTGGAAAATGACTCGCTGTCGCTGTTCATTTCAGGCTTCATTTGAGCTTTCTTTCTTTCACCAAAACTGGTCAGTAGTTGACAACATCGTTAGCCTCCTCGTAATCGTCGCCCGAGTTAGTTGACAGTGCTAGCCTCAATTTACGCAATCTTTACCCCCTCCTCAATGTCATTTGCATTTTTCTAAACTTTTTAAAACTTTCAAGGGGAGAGGGTGCAAGCTCAGTGGAGTGAATTTAACAGCAGCAGTGAAAAGCAAGCATTGCACCAACAGCAGCAGCAGTTGAAGTGTTCAGTTGAGTGTTAGTGTCAGAAAGAGAAGAGAGTGATTCCTAACTTGGGTTAATACTGGAGTAGAGTGGCCAATAAACTGGTGCCATAAACTGGTGGCAAACACAGCAGCAGTGGAATCCATAGCCACGACCTGCGTTAATTATCTGCCTGGCAGTGCCCACCAGGGACCACATTCTGCTCTGGTCTTCATTTCCGTCTCACTTCGATCACCCTCTCTCGCTATTTTTACGGTTAATTCCATTTCAGTTGCTGCTGCAGCAGCATCAACTGTGTGTGTGGTGATCTCTCGCTCTCCAAATGGCTCAATATGCTCGTTTTTTCCCCTCCTCCTCCTTTTCTCCACCCTAATGCGTCCATTCAGATTGCATTCAGAGAGTCTGCAGAGTCGGCGACTTCCTCCCTCTCATTCTCGACTCATTCATTTGGCCACAAATCCTTTTTTAATGAGATTGATGATCACTGCTGCTTCTGCTGCTGAGAGAGTTGCAGTTAGTGAGAGGGAGAGGGAGTTGTTTGCCAGTGCTGCTAAATTATGGCCCCCATTTGGCCCACCAGCACTAGCACTAGCACTGGTGCAATAACAACAAACAGCAAACAGCCCCACTGTTGCAGCAACGGAATTAGCACACACCGAATGGTGTGCGGTAATTGTCAATAAAAAAGAAAAGGGAAATACACAGAGTAGCAGCAGCAGCATTGACACATTGAACTTGTCCGATTTTTATTATTACTTCCCTTTTGAACTCTGACCACTCCACTCTGCACTGTTGTTTTCGGCTGTGATTTATACTTTTCTGATTTACCAGTACTGATGCTCTCAGTGTTTTTTGTTTTTGTTTAGTTTTTGTGCGTGTCCTTGCAGACACAACTGTTCAGTTCAGTTCAGTTCAGAGTTATGTTCGTGACTCGCTTCATTTGCGCGAGGAGGAGTTCAATTTGAAGAGGACAGTTCTATTCTCTCTTTCTAATTTTCTCTACTTTTCAGTGACCATTTTCATTACAGAAAGCAAGGCCTGTACTTTGAGTTTAGCTTCAAGGCTGCTGCTGCTGCTGCAACGTCGGTGCAGTTTTCTATCATTTTGGTGGGCATTCCTCCACTTTCTGCTGAAAATAACAAGACTTTTAAATTAAACTTTAATTAAAGTTGAAAATGGTAGTTTAATAATTAGGAAGGAGGCTAAAGCTAAGGATGCTGTTTTACCAGCTGCAGGCAACATTGGCCACTTTATAATGATGATCATTTGGCTACTGCTGCTGCACAATTTAGACTTCTAAAAAATAGCCTTTTGAAATTCCCTTAGATTAACAGGACAAAAAAGACATAACAGTTCACCCTGCCTTTTTTATGCAAACCCTCTCTTCTCTTTCAATTAGACTAATTGTCCATTGTCGGTGCCTGTGTGTGCCTTTGACATCTTTAGAATCGAAAAAAACAGTAAGAAAAGGGCAAACATCGCCAGCGCGACACGTTTCATTTTTTGTTTCTCGCCATTTTGGAACGACATTTCTTTTGCTTCTTCTTCCAATTTTGCCTGCCGGGCTCTAATTTGCAGTTGAAGGATAACGACTGAGAAAAAGCGGAAAGAGACACAAATTTGGCCACTGGCAACGACTGCAACTGTTTCACTCAAAAAAGGAGGCGAATAAAAATTGGAAACCAGTTCCGATGATGACTGCTGGTGCTTCCTTTTCTATTCCAGCAATTCTTGGCACCACCATCACTACCATTTGCCGTTGAGGAAAAAGAATTGGCGGCAAAAGTAACTTTTTTCTCTTTTTGTGCTCGCACTCGCTGAATTAATTCCACTAGCAACAGCAGTCTAGTTGACTGACTAACTGACTGACTACTTTGTGTGTGTTATCATTCGAACTGACCGCTTTCAGCTTCTGAGCAGCGGAAATTTATTTATTTTGCAGTCAAATTATTTCTAATTTTGCTTCCGTTTGCTGCCGTTGTTGTTGCCGATAAACGGGCGACCAGTGCATTGATTAGTAGTAGCAATGGCGGCCAAGATGTCGTTCAGTTCCTTCTCCTTCTTCTTCTTCTTCTGTTGATTGCACTGAAGATGCCTCAGCTGGCTGACCAGCAGCTTTCAATTCTCTCTTCTTGCTCTCTTTTCTCGCTCCGTTTACTACACTCTTCTATCGTAATTCTAATTAGAAAAAAGAAGAGGAAAATTGTCGCCAAGGAAATAAGAGGGCTGAATAAGAGAAGATGGGAGAGAGTCTCCTGAGTCTCTTCTCCTCTTTTGCTTCATTCTTGGTCGCTGCCTTTTTCTAGGAATAATAAAGCATCTGAACATTAGTGCAGGCAGGCAAGGTGACATCCTCACCACCACCACACTGCTGCTCACTAGGTGATTGTCCTTTTCCACCGCCATTTACTTCATTTTGCTGTAATGTCTCCGTTGAGGCAGCCCTGCGAAAAAAGCTCATTTGCTGGCTCATTTTCATTTTCTGGTAAAGTTAAAAAGTGATGTTATAAAAGTGGTGGCATGTGCACGGCAAATTCTTTTTTTTCTAATTCGATTCACGTGTCTGCAGTTAGTTTGTGGCCTTTCTGTTATGGCAAAGTATTCTGCTAGTTTTTTACTCTGAGCAAAAGGGAGAGAGACTTAAAAGTCGATGAAAGTAGTAAACTCGTTGATGATTTATGCCCATTACTGGTCGTCAGTTTTATTAGTTTTGCTGTGTTTGGCAGCAGTAAAACTGTGATGCATTTGCCTTGTCCTAACATGTGTTTATGTTTCCGCTGCTGCTGTTACTGTTTCAATTTGATTTGTGTGCCAATTAATTACTGTTGGCTGTGTGTTGTTCTGGCTGTTCTGCAAACATTTGGCTCATCGACCGCTCACCTCAGGGCTATTAATTACGAGGCTGAGCTCTTGTTCAACTCACTCTCTCCCCCTCTTACATCAATTACATACATACAGGCAATAGTATTTTTTTCTTTGCCAAGACTTAATTAAATTACAAGCAGAAGGCGAATTCAGTTACAATCATACTACTATCAAACATGATGGGAGCGTGCAATGATGAGGAGCGATAGAGAAATGATGAGATTTATTCCAGCTAACTCCTTCTGTGCCCACAACTTTGAGGAGGACGGCGGTTCATGCAAATGAAATTAAAGCACAATTACTGGTGTGCTGATGATGCTGCTGCGCTGGTGGTGCTGGCGGTTGATAGACATGCCGCAAAAATTTCTGGATCGATTGTATCTCAGTTCTGGTTCTGTTTGACAGAATTTGGAGGGAGTTTTTTTCCGGGGATTCTGCGGGCTCATCGTCTGTGTGTGTGGGGCACTTTTTCTCTTTCAATCACTCTGCACATTGTTTGATTTATATTTTGCATTTGCAGAGCAATTTAGTTGACAATCTAGTTTTTGCTCCTTCACTGACTGGCTGGTGAAAGCAGATGCTAATGTGCTCCTTTCTTTTTCTGTTTTTCCATTTTCCATCTCCTCGGCTATTAAACTGGGCTTTGATTGCATGTGGCACGTCCTTCTTCCCCTTTTCTTCTCCTCAGACTTGCACTTGCCACTGGCACTGCTGTTCGATCGCGCTCGGGCACTTTTTTTGGCCATCGATTCAGACTTTGTAGTCGATTCAGGACCAGGACTCGCCGCCGCACTTAATGGCACGCTTTTCCATTCATTCAGTCAGTCAGCACTGACTGACTGAATCGCCGCAACGGGAGGCAATTCTCTCTGTGACTGTCTGACTGAGTTTGAGTTTTATTCTGAATCTGAGAAAAGAGAGTTCCACTGTCGATCGAATAGTGCTGCTCTCAGACAGAGCCTCGTTTGCTTTAAACACAGAGGGAATTTCTCCCAGTTCAAATTGAATTTTAATATTCGACAGCAGCAGCAACAGCAGCAGTAGTAAAACTGTGACACAGACTGTGATGACTGGTTGGCTGACTGACTGACTTGGTTGGAGACCATTCGGCGACCATTTTTTGCTACTTTTTGTACTCTTTTACAGTCTGCCAGAAAATGGTTAGTTTTCTCTCACTGTCACGAGCTCTCTTTCTGATATGATTTATGGCTCGGCTGTCGACCATTTTAAAGAATCTCAGTTTAGTTTCTGGTTCTGGCTTTCAGAATTCTGATTCTGGCCATTTCTTTCTCTTCTTCCTCTTCTTTCTAGTGGCCAACAGTGATTACGCTGTTGAGTAGAGGGGGAAGTTGTGTTGTATACACACACACAGTTTTGCATTGTTTCCAAATGCGACATATTCTTCAGTGCAGAACTTCAACGGCGACAGCATTGAAATCTTTGTTTGCAGCAAATTCGATTCAGATTCAGCATTGCCAGAATTGAGTGAGTGAGTTTTGTTACCAACAAAAAGGGAAAAAAAGTTGTGTGCTATTCAGAGCACGTACTGTTTTCTTCCCAGTTTAGTTTAGTTTAGTTCTGTTTTCTGTTAGCTGTTCTGCTGCTACTTTATTAATTTGCATTTATGTAAGTGCTAGTGCAGTGTAGCAGTGGTAGTCGGCTGCGGAAAAAGCAGTCTGGTCAAATACTAAGAACCTGAATCCAACAACAGCAGCAGTCTACCACCGCCGCCTAATCCAGTTAGGGTCCTAATCTAATTCTCCGCAAGCCTTGCTCTTCTTCTTTCTCCTTTCTTCTTTTCTTCCTCAGTGTTTGCCGTATCTTATCTGCAGAGCCGCTTCTTCTTTCTTGCTGTTTCCTTCTTTAGCTTCAGCAGCAGCAGCAGACAAGTTAATTACAAGCACAGCACAGGGCGCAATTTGTTGTGACTTTGTCTCCTCTTGCAGTCAAACTTCTTCTCTTCTTCTCCTTCTTCTCATTTCCTTTCATTATCCCCTTTGTTGCCAGCTCCATCCTTTGCTTGCTAGTTTGCTTTCTGGTTCGTCCGTTTTTCTCAATTTGCCGCCGCCGCCGAGCCTAGCGCGCAATCGGCGGCGGCAAACGAGCTAGGAAGCGAATAAACGAGCGAGCGCAATTTGCCTGCTTTATCTATCCCCAACTAGGAAAACGTCGTTTTCGTTCTGTTTCTCTCTTCTTCTTCTTCACACGACCCTATCTCTTTCTTTCTTTTTGGGGATTCTCCTTTCTTTTCCCCTCTCTCCCTCCTTTTCTATGCTCGTGATTAATTTATGATGGCAGATAAGCCGCCGAGTAGAACAGAGCGGAGAAAAAACTAAGGAGGACAAAGGGAGTGTTTAACGGAGTTTCGGGCGCGTGTGCATCTTTTTTCTTTTTTCCTGTTGGAATCCTCATTTCATTTTCGGGCCCGTAGATCACTCTCCTCTCCTCTGTTTTCTCATCTCCGGGTGAATATTAGTGGACAAGTGTAGCATCATCCTCCTCCGAACATGACAATTCTCATTTAGCAGTGTGTTCTTTTATTTATTAACTTTTTCCGCCCCTTTTGTGTCTGTCCCCTCATCCCTTCAGCTTCTTTGTCTTCTGTGTCTTCTAACACATAATTCTAGTGCATCAGCATCAGCATCATCTCTGACACCTTTGACTTACTACTACTGATTCAGCTATTTGTTGGGCTTCATCGTTCACTCTTTAGTTTTCACTCTTTCTTTCATTCACTCTTTTGCCTTTTCTTCTTTCTTTTCAAGCCCATCTGTCCACCGCCAGCACTATTCTGTCAGGCAGGCAAGCAGACACACAGCCGCTTTCTTATCTCGTTTCTTGCACAGCTCGAGAATTTGCAGTTTGCAACATTGCAACATCAGCAGGGTCGCGTGCTAGGGTGCAATGAGTTTTTTTGTGGAGTGAAAAAACTCGCTCGTTGTTTTCTGGTTTTTGTAGCCAGCAAAAAACAGCAAGATTCTTCTTTTTTTGAAACACAAAAATAGACAAAGGAGGAGAAGTCTGATTCTGTAGCAGAACTTTTTTCATTTTGGTCAGCAAAGTTTCATTTTTTGCAGGGCCGCTTTCTTTTTAGGCTCCTTTTCAGGAGTCACTTTTTGTAGCATTTCTCTTATCTGCATTTTCATCTTAAACTTTTGCTTGCTTGGTGCATGTTCACATCTTTTGTGTGTGCATGTGCGCTCTGACCAGTCACAAAAATTTGGTTGCCCATTTGGACAAATGGTGCACCTTCTTCTCTCCTTTGTCTAAGAACATCAATGGACAGTGTGTTGCTGCTGTTCTTTGACTTTTTTTATTACCAAACAAATGGACAGTGTCCAGCAGGAGCACAGTTGTTACCACTGACGGTGTGTCATCAACTTGGTGGCAATGGTCGTGTAATAGTTTTTGTATGCTGTAAAAGAGGTATTCAACTTTGAGTGAAACATATAGTGTCATTTAATTAAGTACCGACAAGTGAGCACATATACACTGAAATGAGTTTTTCCCTCTCCTCCTCCTTTTCCTTTTCCCTATCTCCATCTTAGCACAAAACCATTAAACGTTGTTGGACTTGTGTGTTCATTTGAGCATCAGCAAACTCTTTGCTTTTGCTTTTGTACACTCTAACGTTTGCCTATTACCTGTTCTTTTTTGTTTTTATCACCATCACTACTACTGCCATCATCAAGTTGAGCAGTTCCAAGCCTCCTTCTTTCCTTCTCTCTCACCATCTCGCTAACTAACTAAATTTTTTTTCTTTCTTCTTTTTATCGTCACAGGTCGATGCAATCAAGCTGGAGCCGTCGAGCATGCCGAGCTGCGTCGCTAAGGGCAAATCGGAGGTAAGAAATCGAAATGAAACTAAAAACTGCAAGTAAAGGAATAAGTGCCAACGGATGAGTGCAAGCTCAATGCACTAATTTCTAATTACCGCTGCAAAAAAATAGAAGAGGAGAATGAGAGAATTGCCCCGCACAGTTTATCAACTTTGCAGCTTTGTTGTTGTTGCTGCCGCTATTGAGCTCAGTTTAGTTTAGTAGCCGCAAAGTAAAGCAAGTGGATTCTTTTTGCCACAATAGGAAGAGGAAGAAGAATCTATCCTGGAATTCTTGCAGAATCTTTATTTTTCTTTCTAAGCAATTCTTCTCCTCTGCAATCTATCCTCTATCTCCAACCTTAGAATGTGTCTTACCATTCTCTAAATATTAGATAGAGTACTGCTCATTCAGTGTTGCAGCAGCACTGGCACGGCCATTCTCCATTCCATTTTTTACTGCTATTATTTCTCCTCAAATTGTCTCGATGATTACACACTTACTACTACTGCCCGGGTCTGCTGCTTCTGCTTCTGCTACTACTGGTCTCTGAAATTAAGTCTGTTTTCAGTGCGATTAAGCGAGAAAAAAAAGAAGGAGGCCGACAAAATGAACTCACGACTGAATTCTCTTTCTCTTTTCTTCTTCTACTTTTGCTTCTTCTTTTCTTTCTTTTTTCTTCCTATTTCTTCAACGATGTGTTTGCCAGTGTGTCTATCGCTTTATTGATTTTGACAATTTCGATTTCGATTCAGCAGCAGCAGCAGAGGCAGCATTGTGCTCGATGGCCACTTTTCAGCATCAGCAACAGCAGCACCAACCTCACAGCCTGTAAAGTGAAATTAATCGAGATTATTTATTTGCTGGCTGGTGCTGGTGCTAACTGGCCAGGCCGAAAGAGCGAAACGCTGTTGAAAAAAAGCTAAAGTAGAGCGCTAAAGTAAAGTGCAAAAAAGTGTGAAAAAGAGTGGGGAAAGTTTAATAGGAGGATTCCCTTCTTGAATCAACCAACTCTCTCAGATACTAACTTATTTTTCTTCTTTTTCCTTTCACTGACCAACTCAGAACTTTGACTGCCGCAATCACATTCGCGTCATTCAGCCGATGGGCGCCGACCGCAGTCAGCTGTACATCTGCGGCACCAATGCCTACCAACCCAAAGACTGGATCGTTAATGTAAGTCAAGTCGGTCGCCTTATCACCTTTTAGTACAGCTGTGCTTATCTTTCTGACACTTCTTCTTCTTTCCCATTTTCTTTTCTCCAGACCTCAAACCTGAGCATCTCCACGCAGACAATACCTGGCATCGGCAACGGCATCGCCAAGTGTCCCTTTGATCCCGATGACAATTCCACTGCGCTGTGGGTTGGTAAGTCTTGGTCGCCAGTTTTCTTCTTCTTTACAATTGAACTCGATTTCTCGTTGTCAAACCTTCGATTCTGTGGTCGATATTTGGCAAATCAATCGAGACGACTGAGGCAATAGCAGCAGCAGCAGCATCAACAGCTTCTATCTCGCAGCTGTCTGCAAAGGAAAAGAAGGAAAATTTCAGCCAGACAGCAGCAGTTTAATTCGATTTGATTTCTTCCGTTTGGTTGCAAAACCAGAATTGGCAGAAAATCGATCAGCCACACTGCTGTCAGCTGAAATATGCTTCTTTTTTTCCTGTGCCAAAGCTTTGATTTTTTTAGTTTTGAGTTTTGAGTTTTCTTTTACTGATGTCTGATTTTTTCATTTTTTGCAGACAAGGGCAACCCCGGCGACCTGCCCGGCCTGTACAGTGGCTCGGTGGCAGAGTACAGCAAAGCGGATACGGTCATCTTCCGCACTGACCTCTTTAACCTGCAAACAGGCGAGAAGGTGTACCCTTTTAAGCGGACCATCAAGTACGACTCAAAGTGGCTTGACAGTGAGTACCCCGTTTTATTTTTGTTGAAAAACTTTCATAATAATCTAAAACATTTCCTTTTTACCCTAGAACCAAACTTTGTGGGCTCTTTTGAGGTGGGCGACTACGTGTACTTCTTCTTCCGCGAATCGGCTGTGGAGTACATCAACTGCGGCAAGGCGATCTACTCGCGCATTGCCCGCGTCTGCAAGCGGGACACCGGTGGTCGGAATATTCTCAACAAGAACTGGGCCACCTTTATGTGAGTTTTTTGTGCTGTTGTTGCAGAAGAATTTGCTCTTTTGTGCAACCATTATCACTTCCGCCGCCATCATACTAATTTGCATTACTTTTTTTCTTTTTTTCTTTTCTCTTTCTTCTCATCCACTATACAGAAAAGCCCGATTGGTGTGCAAGATTGGCGGCGCCAATGATGAGTTTCCCTTTTACTTTAATGAAATTCGTAAGTGGCCTGCCTGCATCGCTATTCTTCTTTTCTACCTGAACTACACAATGGCCCAACTCTCTATTTTTATTCTGCTTTCAAAGCACCGTACACTTGAGCCAGCGCAGACTTTTTGTACAGTGTGTCTAGACATCAGCTCTTTTGTATTTATTTTTTCTGTTTTTAAAAATTTAGCATTGCGTTTTCTTTTTGTTATTGACCTAATTTTTTCTCTACAAAATGATGCTCATTTTGTGAAGCATTATCTATTTTTTCACTATAGTTTTTTACACCGATTTTAATCCATTTCCTGAGTGGTGCTCAATGATATTTTTTGTTAGTAAAGCAGAGAAGACAGGTGCTAATCAATTGTCATTTGCTAAAAGTGTATTATTATTAATCTCAATTACACCACACCGGCGTAACCACCTCAGTTTTTAATAGCTGACAGTCAGACAAATGAAGCTCATCAATATCCGCTGAATTACCGCTTTTACAGCAAACAAACAGCAAATTAGCCAAGCATTTGTTTCCATTTGTTTCCAGACTTTTAACCGCTCTAATTGCCATTGTTTTTATACATTTCTTTTTGTTTCAAATCACTAACACTTTTTTTTCTTTTCAACAGAGAGCATCTACAAACGACCCGACGACGGCGAAAAGTTTTACGGCGTTTTCAGCACTTCAATGAACGGCATCGTCGGCTCGGCCATTTGCACATTTAGCCTTTCAAAGGTTGAAGAGGTGTTTCTGGGAAAATTCAAAGAACAGGCAACGAGCAGTAGCGCCTGGCTCCCTGTTTTGAGCAGCAAAGTCCCCGAACCTCGTCCTGGAACGTGCGTCAACGACACGCAGGTCCTCCCTGATTCAGTGCTGAACTTTATCCGGGGCACCCGTTGATGGACAGCTCAGTGGCGAATGATAACAGTCTGCCGGTGTTTTACAAGCGAGACCTAGTCTTCACGAAGATCGTCGCCGACGTTCTCGAAGTGGACGGCCTTCAGTACACGGTCTACCTGGGCGGCACGGCCACCGGGTACGTGTACAAGGTGGTCGAGTGGTACGACGCCTCGGGGGCGGTCCACTCCAATCTGGTGGACGTCTTTGAGGCGACGACGCCGGAGCCGATCAGGGCGATGGAGATCAGCCCACTGCACCGGTCCATCTACGTGGCCAGCGACTCGAAGATCAGGCAGATTGGCCTGGTCAGCACCTGTCGAGGGCGGTACGAGAGCTGTGCGAGGTGCATTCAGGATCCGTACTGCGGCTGGGACCGGGAGGCGGGCGAGTGCAAGCCGTACAATAATGGGTAAGCTCTGGATAGCTTATCAACGAAAATCAAAAGACTAACTCCTAACTATCATCTAACAGGCTTCTCCAGGACATCACCAACGCCACGACGGGCGTCTGCGACGCGCCGGGCGCCATTGAGACGAAGCACCTCAAGGTGGCCTTTGGCGAGTCGGTCCACCTGCCGTGCACTCTGAACAGCCACGACATGGAGGCGACCCTGGCCGCCCAGGGCCCCATCAAGTGGTACTACTTTCGCAGCGCCAAGTCGAGCAGTTTTGAGGTGCTGCCCAAGCGGGACAAGTACGTCCAGACGGCCGACCACGGGCTGGTGATTCTGGGCGTCACTGACCGGGAAAGTGGCCGCTACGACTGCCGCCTGGGGCCGGGCACCGTCTTCAGCTACATCGTCGAGGTGGATGCCAGTAAGTGCTGATGCTGATGATAAACTTTGATGATAAAGTTTTCCTTTTACTAATCATAAACTTTGTTTTTTTAATAGAAACGTGCTCCACGCCAAGCGAGACCGAGTTTCGCAAGGTCTACTCTGACTGGTGTCACCAGTTTGAGAAGTACAAGAGCGACATGAAGAGGTGGCAGCTGAGGCAGTCGGTAATTAAACGCTTTATTTGTTTGTAATTGAATTTGTTCTAAAACTTTTTTCTTTCTATTTGTTTCAGAAATGCCAAAGTAAACAGAATCAAGTGAGGTGATGAAGATGATGATGATCGTCGCATTACATCTTCGCTTGTTACATTTTGTTGCGCTCAATTCTGGTCAATTCCTGCTTCACTCATCACAATTTTTATCATCACCTCGCCATACCAAGACTGTCAAACCTGTCTACTATCAACTCTTGATTCTCAAACTCTGTTTTTTGTTTTTTATGTTTTTTTTATTCAAACACTGTGATACCATGCTTATCTTTCTTTTACCAAATGCTCTCTTGTGTTATAAGATTTTCCCTCCCAAAGTCAGCACTGTACCAAAGATGTGAAAATGTGACTGTACTGTACAGCATTCTGTTCAGCAAATCCTGCTGTTGTTGCTGCAAACACAGCACCAAATCACTTTTCTGTACATATCCAAGAACACAAAAACAACTTCACTGTACAATACACTGTAGATAGACAGATCCTAGAACTTTTGTAATTTTACCTGTAAATTCACCTTCTTCTGTATCATAGATTTCTTCTCTTTTGTGAGCACCCGAACTGCTCATTGATTGATTGCACAGATGTGATATGTTTCTCCTTTTTCTATCATCATGACACACACCCACTGATCACTTTTCTTCCCTTTCTTCTTCTTCTTTACTAAACACTGACTAGTTTTTTACCGTTCTCAAAACACACCATAACAACATCTTAGAGATATCACTGTTCCAGCTTTTTTTTGAACATTTCAAGATTTTACTTGAAGCAAGTTCTTTCCCTTTTTTCCTCATTTTGTTCTCTGCCATACACTCTTGAGCTCTCTCAAAGATAAAAGAAAAGCTATAATAAAAGACGCAAAGATGATAAAACTAATTCCTGCCATTGTACAAGTTTCTTGCCAAGTTTTATGTGATTTGCAAAATCATTTTTTCTGTTTGCAAAACTAGCGATCACTTTTGTAATTGAGTTGAAACTGAAACTGCTCCAAAAATTAGTCGTAAGTTCAATTCTTGAAATCGATTTCAGAGTTCTTCTTTTTGTGCCCACTTATTCTAACTTGCTAACTAAACGACTGTCACACTGTCGCCTCTCCAAAAAAGCAGTCCAGAATATTCTTGTTGCCTTTCTACATTTACAGTTTAGAACTAGCGTCAGAACGGAAGCGCCCAAAAGCGTCTCAAGTTCACTGTTTGTTTCGATCGAGCTTGTGTGGTGCACAGTGTCGGCAACTTTGGTAATTAGCGCTAGAGTTGACGCTGTTTGTTGTTTTGCAGCTCCATTTTCAAGTTTAAAGTCTCCTCGCAGTTGCCGTTGGAAATACTTGAGCATTGATCGTCGCGACCTTTACCAACAACAAACCTTCTGACTACTATAAAACTGACTCCTCACCAACACTAGTCAAAAAGTACCAACTTTCTTTTCTTTCGATTTTAGAAGAGTCCTCTTCTCAGTTGAGTCTCTGGCGATCGATTCTCATAGCCACTGAGGCAATTAACGACAAACCTGACTGCGCTTTTCTACCACCACCACCACAAAGTCTTTTCAAGTTTTCTCAAGTCGATATTTGTCGACCATTTATCTCCTCTTCTTCTTCTCTTCAACTATGACAAGGTGTACAAGGTGTGTAGCTGTACAGCTGATATCGATTCAACGACCAGTGTACGGCTACAGCAGAAACAGCAGCAGCGAAACGGATCTCACCCAGCACTACCACCACACTTTAAAATGCTGTCAAGCTGACGGCAGTTGTCAAGAAACAAAGAGGAGGGAAATCGAACTCGGCGGATTCGTTTCACTTCACAACTCGTCGTCTCCTGACAACCTCCTGATCAGTTGGCCGCCGCTTCTCCGCCCGACCAGACCAGCCAGACTTTCTGGTTGCTCGGGAGTGTTCAGAAAGAAGTTGATTTTTCACCCAAGAAGTTTATACCCTTCACTTAGGACTGTGAAGGTGAAGATCTCTTGGCGTGACGAGATCACTCTTGACGGCTCAACCTTTTTGCAGGTAAAGATAAGCAGTGATAATTAGGCTAGTGCCCAATCAGCACTCCGAATTAAAGCCTAATAACATTTGTTATTTTTAGGCACACTTAAACCACCACCACCACCACCACCATCACCATGGACCAGCGAAAGGGCTTCCAGGCGCAGATGCCCAATCGCGATGCCTTCACCATTCCCAAGCTCGCCTACGAGTTCTACTTTAAGGCTTTCGGGTAACAACTACCTTTGTGAATGAATACCTTATCATTCCAAAACTAAATCTTGGTCTTCTAAACTCTCCTTAGACTCATCTCCACCGGCCTGGACTTTGGCCAACGTTATGGCCCCATTAAGCAGGACAAGACGGCGACCAATCTGAAGCGCTTCTACTGTCAGCTGGTCTGTCTGATGTTGTGGTTCTTCGCCATTCGAGGCTTCGTTCTGATGTTCATCGGCGACCGGGAGATACAGCTGATGCTGGGCGACCTGACCGGCTTCTGGAATGACTACCGCATGTACTACCTGATGCCCACCTTCTACTACTCACTGCAGACGGCCATCATTGCCACCATCTTTCTGCGCAATGAGCAGGAGGTAAAGCTGAGGAAGTTCATTTTACGCCAAAACTTAAACTCCAATTCCTTTCCCATAGCTCGCCTGGCTCGTGCCCTTCGTCTCGGTGAAGCAGATGCAAACGAACTCCATCCGCACGGCCAAGTACGACACGAACAACCACGAGCGTCGCACTCAGGTCACCATCATCATCAACAACCTGATCGTCCTGGTGGCCACCGGCATGGTGGGCTCGCTCTACACGCTGACCGCCTACGAGAACATGGACCAGTACACCTTCCGCCTCTTTGTCCCGTGGATCGGCGTCCAGTGCATCTGGATCTTCTTCATGGCGGGCATCAACATGTTCACCATGACGTACTTCAACCTCGTCTGCCTGATCCTCAGCAACCGCTTCAAGCAGGTGTGCAAGGACATCGAGGCGCTTGCCGAGTCCGATCCGGGTCCGCTGGGCAGCAAGAACAACGCCCTCTCGACGCTCTACTACGAGCACAATGAGATCTGCGAGCTGGTGGACGAGTCGAACAGCTTCTGGCAGTCCTTCATCTTCTTCAACTACATGTGTCACATTCCCTGCAACTGCTACGCCCTCTACAACCTCTTCTTCGCCGACTTTGACGACCTGCTTGCGATCGTCACCTGGACCGTCTTCCTCCACACCATCCTCTTTCTGGCCTTCATCTCACTGTCGGCGGCTGACGTCTCGGCTGAGGTGATCTCTTTCCCTTGGAGATCTTTTAGGTCTTTACTTATTCTCTTTGTTTACATCCACTCCACAGGCTCACAGTCCCTACACGGCCCTTCACACGCTCTCGCTGCTGCAGTTGCCGATTGACCTGGAAGTGAACGTAAGAAAGAAAAAAGGCTTTTAACTTTGAAAACCCTCTTACCATTTTTATTACCACTCTTACTAGATGTCCACCTTCCTCCACCGAGTGCGCGGACCGACTATTGGCTTCTCCTGTTTGGATCTCTTTGTCATCACCAACGCCAGTATATCCAATGTAAGTCAGATGAGTGATGCTTTGGATAAGGAATTATCTAATGATGATGGACTTTTCAATCGATAGACTATCGCCGCCGTCGCCTCCTACTTCCTCATCGTCGCCGACTTCAGTCGATCGACGGCGGCTGCCAATGCCGCAGAGAAGCGAGAGGAGGCGGCTCGGGCTGCCTCGGCCCTCAACATCACCACCACGGCGGCCACTCCTACTGCTGGATCTTAGGAGGAGGAAGAGGAAAAGGAGTTTGAAATAAAGTTAATCTCACTTGTAAAAAGCGGTCTTGTACAAAAGAGGGGAGAAAGGAGCTGGTTGCTGTTCGAGGCTCTTATCACTTATACACAACCACGACTATTTATGCACTCTACTACACAAATACTCTGGACATTGGTAATACTCTCTCAACTACTACTACTACTACTTGGAAATCAAAACTGTTCTACTGCACCGGTAGCTAGAACAGCCCAAAAACTGTTTCACCCACTCATGAAGAAGATAATTTAGCTCACAAACTCACTACATAATACTTGTACTAGACAATCTTGTTGACCGGACACACACACCAACACATTTGACTTTGAAAGCAAAAGTGCAACACATCTTCACTTCCACTTGACTCCTACTGATATCTTTTGTTACAAAGTGAATACATCTTGTTGTACTGCACATTTATCTACCTATCTAATCTAACTTCTCTAAAAAATGATGACATTGATGAGTGGTGGTGGTGGTGAGGGCGCTGCTCTCTGATGACCGCGGTGAAAATGAGGGTGACGTACAGAAGAGTGTGTGTACAGATGATGCCCAGGCAGTCAGTCAGTCGACTGGGAGACACCGAGCAGAGCAGACGTGTCTGCTGTTTGCTGCTGCTCTGCTCGGTGTCTCACAGTCGAGTGTGGCACCCTGGCCTGCTTCAAGATCAACTCTATGGGGATGGATGGCATCCATCACCTCATTACCAACCGTCTCCTCGATCATCATCCTCATCCTCGC
Source organism: Tyrophagus putrescentiae (assembly GCA_024499935.1). Classification (NCBI taxonomy): domain Eukaryota; kingdom Metazoa; phylum Arthropoda; class Arachnida; order Sarcoptiformes; family Acaridae; genus Tyrophagus; species Tyrophagus putrescentiae. The sequence goes on along the minus strand of JAMZRA010000002.1, from coordinate 11,463,366 downwards.
CCCTTTCTCCCGAAACACCTTCGGCGACTTCTTCCTCTTCAGATAAGTATTTCTGTTGTTGTTGTTGTTCAGATCTCAATACTTTGTGTAACCTTTGCTTTTGTTTTTCCTTGCTAGATCTCTTTCTCTCTGGTGCACTCTCTGCCCAGTGCTGATCATCACCGCCATCGACATCGCCATCGCCATCAACAACAACATCATCATCATCTCTGGCGGCCGACTCGAAGCACTCTCTGAAGACGACTGCCTGCTGGTGGCGAAGAACTTTGACGGACTTCGACGAGGATGGCCTTGTGGATGGACGACAGCAAGCAAGTCGAGGATGGCACCACCACCGAATCACCATCATCATCATCATCACTACCAGCAGTCTTTGGCTATTTTAGCCAAGGACTTTGTTTCTATTTGTAAACCTTTGTATTGTTGGATGATTGAGAATGAATAAAGACATGTTTGAAATACGAGTTTGAATTGTGTTTTATTGATTATTTTTAAAATACAAAAAAGGAAAGAAAGGAAAGAGGAAAAGAAGAGGCAGCAACCCATGGCCTCCTCCCTTCCCTCTACTTACCCATCCGCTTCGCCGTCTTCAGACAGTCGACCGTCCTTGTCGACCGTCCTCTTCGGTCCCCCCACGTCCGAGGGAGGACAGTAATATCTTGAGGGACCTGATCTTTTGATTACCCAGCAAATGTGCAAGGAGGAAAGAGCGGTCGAGACGCTCCAAGCACTAGCTGCGCACCATTTTTGGCTGGTGTTCCCCACCATCTTCAGCAGTACGACCGCCAGTGTCGACTGCCTCTTCGGCAAGGAAACCGTCCTGTTGCCTGCCTCTTCGCCCCCGTCGTCGTCGGTCTTCAGTCTTCAGTCTTCAGTCTTCGTCATCGTCCATCCTGGTCGTCCTGATCGTCTTCATCGTCGATCCTAATCGTCCATCCTGATCGCCATCCATCCGGGTCGTCGTCGGTCCTGGGGCTCGCTGGAAAAAGGCTAAAGGTTAGAATGGCCAGGTGCTAATCACACTGGCCATGGGTTGCTGCCAAGAAAGGAAAGGAAAGGAAAGAAAGATGAAGAGCACCAGCATAGGCACTGGTGCTCTGGAGATGATGATGATGATGATGATCTTCAGCCCGGTGTGCGAGCGCGGGTGTCATCCGATGAATGCGAGAGTGAGAGAAGCCATGGTGACTGTAAGGAAAAACATGGAAGTTAAAAACAGAAGCGAACAAAGAAAAATCCAACACTTACCATTGTCGGCGAAACTTGTGATGATCTTCACCATCAAAACAAAGAGCGCCCGCGGGCGCTATCAACAGCAGCGGCAGCAGCAGCGGCGCCGGCATGAACGTCCTCGTTGGCGTCTGTGCAGCAAATGAGGCGACTGTGGCGCCGGCGATAGCGGCGGCGGCGGCAGGCATCAGTCAGTCTGTTGTGACAGCTGTCAAGGGTGCCCGTCGTAGATGCAATGCAAGATATCAAAACGGGAATTTCAATTGCGGATATCTCAGGAAGTACTTGAGCTATCCAGATTCTGTTTTTCGCGGGGATACTTTACTAAGTGTTCTGCGTCGAATGAGGCCATAAAACGAAGGTGTTAGATTTTTGATCAAATCGGAAAAATCTGCAAGACTATAGCCTTCAAGATTTTGAAAATCTAACCAAAAAAATTTTATTGCAGATTCTTAAAGTATTTGACAAGAAAACTCCAAATCTGAAAGAGTTTTTGCTCTAAAACTACGGGAACATAACCAATTTTAATTTTAAAATTAATTAAAAAACAATTCATAGTTCCAGTGTTTGCCGCTGCGAAAATGTGAGGCGCCACCAGCGCAAACGGTTTTTTACGTATTTTTCCGAAAAAACGCAGATTTTCAGGCTACGCTGGTGGCGCCTCACATTTTCACAGCGGCCAACACTGGAACTATGAATTGTTATTTAATTAATTTCAAAATTAAAATTGACCATGTTCACGTGGTCATAGAGTCAAAATTCTTTCATTTTTGGAGTTTTCTCGTCGAGTACTTTAAGAATTTGCAATAAATTTTTTTGATTAGATTTTTAAAATCTTGAAGGCTATAGCCTTGCAGATTTTTCCGATTTGACTAAATATCTGACACCTTCGTTTTATGGTCTAATTCAACGCAGAACATTTAGTAAAGTGTTTTTGAGCAAATGAAACTTCTATAGCTCGAGTACTTCCCGAGATATCCGCATTTGAAGATTTGGTATCTTGTATGCATCTGCGACGGGCACCCCTGACAGCTGTCAGCAGACTGCTTGTTGCTGCCGTTGGTACCACCGTCGCCACAGTCGCCTCATTTTCCGTACAAACACCGACAAAGACGGTCGTGCCGCCACCGCTTTTCTTTTCCTCTTTCTTTTTTCCTTTTTTGTATTATTTAATGAACCAATAAAACACAAATCAAATCACATTTCAAACATGTCTTTTTTAATCTCAATCATTTAACAATACAAAGGTTTACAATTAGAAACAAAGATCTCGGCTAAAATAGCCAAAGTCTGCTGCTGATTATGATGATGATGATGATGATGCTTCGGCGGCAATGCCATCTTCGATTTGTGCTGTCCTGTCCATCCTCGATGCCATCCATGCATCCAGCCTCGAAATGGGCTGCTGTTGCTGCTGTCCTTTTCAGTTGTCGTCTTCGAGTAAAGTTGACTTCAGATTTTGATGAGGATGATGATCAGCTCAGCCATCAGCTCGCTGTTGCAGAAAAAAGAGAAAGAGAGCACGAGAAGATGAAGACCAGACCAGACTGAAAGGTGACAATCCTGCAAAGAGAAAGCAAACGGTTACACAAAGTATCGAGAATTGAACCACAACAAACGCTCTGAGTACTTATCTGAAGGGGAAAAGTCCTGGCTGCTGAGGAGCCGGTGAAAGCGAGAAAGAGAGAGAGAGAGAGAGAGAGAGAGAGAGAGAGAGAGAGAGAGGAGGAGAGAACAGGATGGAGATGATGATGAGGATGATGAGGGTAATCCAAGGGAAGAAAATGGCTGGTCCTGGTGGCTGAGCCAGCTGATGTCTTCAGCGGCGGGAGCAGTCCATGCCGTCGGCAAAAAGCAGCAGCGGGTAGAGAGCCAGACACGTCTAGAGAAGTAAAACTTTAAAAAATCCAGAATTCTGCGAGAAACATTCAAATTGTGCGCGCTGGCTGCTTCAGAGAAAGTTCTCTGCAGGACTTTTCCAATGGCGGGCTGGAGTGCGCATGTTCCATAAATGTGCATGCCGACCACAGCCAGCCACAGAACTGTTGTTCTCACTCTTTCTCTTGCTGTCCCTCCACCCATCGATCCAGTGCGCTCATGTGCTTTCACAACAGCTGTTGCCGCTATAGCAAACGAGGCGCTCTGCTGCTGCTGCTCAAGCCAGCTCTGAGTAAAGCACTCTCTCCATCTCTCTCTCAATCTCTCCGTCTCGATCTCATTCTTTGTTCTTCTTTGGTCTCCCTTTCTCTCTGGGCACTTGAAAACCTGAGGAGTCGTGTGTGCCATCATCACCACCATCACTAGTGTGATCAAACTTGTGCCCCAATTCACGCACTGCACTTTTCTGAGCTGTCTGTTCACCGCAGGCACATCAACAACGGTGACAGCAACATCTTCACTTGCAGGAGATAAAAGGACACAGGCGGGTGAGTTTCATTATTCTCTGTGCTCAATCTAATCAGTTTTTCTTTCACAGGTGCCCCTAAACAGAATGGCAGCACTGCAAAGTGCTATTGTTGAATTGAGCCCTGCTGACGTGAGGTTTTTTGAAGAAAGATTGGAAAATGAAAACTTGCTTTTAGATTTAGCCCATAGGCTAAGCACACGTCCACTAGTAAACCAGAATGCGTCACCTAACTTGGAAGAATCTCAAAAATTGATTCCCTCTTATAAAACCTATTATTTAGGAGGCGTGAACGAAAAGGCTTCGACAAGCAGCGGCATTGTTGATGCCGTCAGCATGCCTTACAAACATCAGAAAAGCTCACAGTTTGAAAATTTTTTGTCACTTTCGGTTCCTGAAAAGCTCAACAAGCGTCCATTAAGGAACCAGAATGTGTCGCTCAACGTGGAAGAGCCTCAACAACTGATTCCGTCTTATAAGACGCTTTGTTTAGGAGGCGTGAACGAAGGTGCTTCAACAAGCGGCGGCAATGTTCATGCCGTCAGCTTTTCGCACACGCCTCCTGAAAGTCTTCAGCTTGAAAGCTCTGTGAAAGAGAGCCGACCCACCACCACCACCACCACTATCGTCCCCACTGAACACAATCAGCAATTTATATCATCTAATGCAGCATTTAAGCGATACACTCTTCAAAAGTTTATTTATGCAATACTTCAATCAGAGAAGTGCCATCTCCAGGCGATACAAAATGCTTCTAACTATTTTGACCGGCATTTCCCTCAGTTAAAGGCAAAGTTGACGCCAAAAGTGACATCCCATGGTGACGACATTGTGTTCATCATTAATTCTTTCAATGACGATGAAGTAGAAGAAGACATAGTTGTGGGTTATAAACCGTATCATCTTTTTGATTACATTGAAAAGTCAAAAAGTTTTAGCCAGAATATGGAGGAACGTTTCCTCTATTATCAGTATTATGAAACTTCAAATTTTAATCGTCGAGCGCGTGTAATCGATTGCTTTTTGAAAAGCAATAAAGAAATCACGCCTCTCGCGATTTGCAAGGAAAAAAGTACCAACAACGATGATGAAATAAATTTTTCTCAAAATTTACAGCGGGAGCCATCGCGTATGCCAAATTTCAAGGAGTTCAAGGAACCATCCGAATCTGTGATGCTCGTTTCAGAGAGCACTGGCACACCGGCAATATTTCTACCTTGGTATTTAGAAGTCAACACTTATAAACAGGAGCAAAGCAAAAATGAAAAAACGCTTGCCGGCTTTGACTATTACATGACACCGCTGCAAATACTGGCCAGCAAGTACCGTGGCCCTCCAACTAGAAGTGCAATGCAGTTTCTCTCTCGCCTCTCTGATGCGGACATCTCTGAAGCAATGAAGAACCTACTGTCTCTTCCCGAAATACTAAATGACCCAAAAAAAGCCAACGGAAAGGGAGATGTCGCGATCACCACCACTGCAAATGCTAAAAGCTCGCCCTCACCAGCAGCAGCTGCTTCGTTGCCGACCACCGCAGCACAGCCCAAAGAGAACCTAACTCCCTCCCTTCAGCAAAGTCAGCCCACTTCAGTGAACCCCACTCCACTGACTACCACCATTGAACGTGTCATCGAAAACGGGAGCCAGAAAAGCTGTGAAACAGTAGAGGTGATGCCGAAGGGGAAGAACCAGATTGAGGTGATTGATCTGGTGAGCGATGACGACTACGACTCGGACGGCTTTTACTCTGACGACTCTGACTATTCCGACTCTGACTCTGACGACATCATCTTCGTCAAGGAAGTTATAAACAATCCCCAGAAGGAAGTGGAAAAGAGCGGCCCAGCAGTTGCTGTAGCAGCTGCAGCAGCAGCAGCATCAGTAGCAGCAGCAACAGCCGCAGAAGTAGCAGCAACAGGGGCAGAAGTTTCGGCATCTGATCACTCATCTGAGGTGACTAGTGGTGGTGGTCATGAAGTGGCCAAAGAAAAAGGGGAGGAGGAGGAAGAGGAGGTGGAAGATGAGGCGGAGAAGGCACAGGATGTGGAAAAGACTGACCTCAGTGAGCCTTCGCCTTCTCCCTCGCCTTTGCCCTTGCCGTCGCCGCCCCCTGCCCACCGAGTTCCCGTTCCGACTGCAGTCATACCACCAAACTTGATGGCCATACACTCCATCGCCACCACTGAGTTTGTCTGCCGGCGAGGAGGAGGAGGTCGACCATTTCGAAGCGTCGCCCGCCAACGGCAGATGATCAAAATTGAACGACTCCCGGCAAACTTCCACTTTATATCCCGCCTACATGACCTGGTGCCGAGCAAGAAGCATGAGCGTTTCATAAACCAGTTCACGCCCCAGCTGTCCGGCTGGCTCCGCTGGTGCCAACGAAGCAGGAGATGCGTAAGTCTAGAGAGTTGAAGGCAAAGATGAAGCGATCATTAGCGGCATCGGCAGCAGCAAGGGCGAAAAAGGGCGGCGCATCAGCGGGGCAGTCAACATCATCTAATAAACGACCCTATCTGATTGGCACTCGATGCTCGTCGCGAATCTCCGCTCAGCAAGCCGCGGCGGCCTTCTTCGACAGCATCAGCAACGAAAACTTTGAGCAGCAGACCATTCAGCAGCAGCAGCCAACTAATGGGCGCCAGCAGCGAGCTGCCAAGCGACGACTTCAGCCAGACTGCCCTAGCAACTCCACTGACACTCCTGCCAACTCCTGTTCCTCGAACAACGGCAATGGTCACGAAGAGAGCGGCCCCAGCAGAAATAAGAAACGAGTGCGATTTGCCGAGGATTTGATTCAGCCAGCAGCAGCAGCAGCAGCAACTCCAACAGCCGCCAAATCGACTACGGCCAAATCCAAACGACCAGCAGCTCCGCCTGTTCCGCCAGCAGCCGCCAAATCAACTGCCGGCAAAGGCAAACGACCAGCTTCCAAAGACAGTTCAACTGCAGCTAAATCCAAACGACCAGCAGCTTCGCCTGCCCCTACAGCAGCAGCAACAACAACATCATCATCATCAGGCGTCGAGCCAGAGGCACCTGAAACGGAGGCGCCCGTTGTTGCGAACAACAACAACAACAACAACAACATCCAAAAGCAAAAGCCCAAACCAAAGCATCAATCCTTGCGCCCACCGCCGCGCACCTTTGACCCTGCCGAGGCGGCCAACGTTGCCGTGGACCGGCGAAACTACTCCTTCCACTGTCTGTACCCGGGCTGCAGCCAGAAGTTCTCCAGCACGCTCTACTTCGAGGCGACGGAGCACGTTCGCATGCAGCACTTCTACGCCAGCACGAAGACCGTCAAAGCCTCTGAACTGCTCAGTGACACCTGGGAGCATCCGGCCAAGTGGGTGCACACTGAGAAGCGCACACTGGCAAATGGCTGAAAGTCGCTGAAAGGAACCCGCAAGTGTGGCGTTTCACCGTCGCCAGATGGAGAGCCTGCTGCCACAGCAGCTGAAGCAACAAAGCATAATCTGCATTTTGCATTTCTCGATTTTCATTTTTACATTCTATTTTGAGTTTAGATTTAGTTTAGCGTGAAACACCGACTTTTCCCTTTTCCTTTGCCATAATTGTGCTACACTCTTATGTTGTGCAGCATAAACTACATTTAGATTTAGTTTCGACAACAAACAGTTTAGTTTTCTTTTAGACAAGGCCCCCCCCTCTTCTGTAGAAGTGTCTGATCGCCTGGACATTAATGGCACTGACTTCTTTTTCACTATGAATCGGCCGCTTTCATAACAGTTAGATCTGATTGTAACTCTTTATTCCCCAACTTTCCAAAATTTGCCATATATCTGTGCACCGTATTTCCTGTCGCAAAAAACTTAATGTAACTCAAATATCCACTAACTGCTTAATAAAAACAAAAATCCCAATTTTGAGTGTTTGTGGTAAAATGAAAAGTAAAAAATCTTTGCTATAAAAAACTCTGATGCCTCTAAAATTCTTATTTCATTTTTTGCACAAAAAACCTTGTTAAAATTTGGTGGTAAACCATTTCAACAAATAGAGGCATCGAAGAAAGCATCGAAATTTGCATATCAAAAAATGAAATGGCGAACTGGCGCACTCGAATGAGAATTGATGACAGCAGCAGCAGCAGCAGCAGCAGTGGTAGAATGAATGAATAAAACGGCTTACTCTTCTGATAGTTGAAAACAAGAAGAAGAAGAAGAAGAAGGTGCTGAAGTGCCGCCATTACCCGCTGAATCCGTTATCCCTGCACAATCGAATTTATCCTCATAAATGTCATCGGCGGTGGTGCTGGTGCTGCTAGTAGCCAATTTGCCAAAAACCTCGATTCCAATCCAATACACATCTCTTCCAATATTTAAATATGCTAAATAATAAATAATCACAACTCGCACATCATTAGGGTGTGATGATGGCGGCGGCGGCTATGCAAAGATGTTGGTGCATTGGTGCCTTTGGTGCGTGAAGCCATTAATCAATAGAAACTAGGTGCCTAGGTGGCCAGGCCAGGACCAAGCATCGGCCGACTACAAATCATCACACCGATGACACATGACTCTCTCTCTCTTTTATGGACATTCCCTTTCCCGTTCCCTTTGAGTTTGGACAGCAACCAGAGCAATGCCGAATCACACATTGTGTGTGTCACACACTCACACAGACAGTAAATCTGTTTGCGTGTAATTTGCCCGACTCTCTCTGTCCACACCCTGAATTGAAATGCTGCCGCCGCCGCCGCCGCCGATGTGGTCGTCAGGGCGGACTAGCGGCAGCAATAATAAGATCATCAAATCAGCAGCAGCAGCAACAGCGGCAACTCACTGGTGTGCGTGTGTTAATAAAAATGTCAATTTAAACGGCTCTGGCCCCTTCGCTCTCTCTCGCTTTGCCTGTCTAAATGACCGAGCGAGCACGTGCTGGGCGCCCACCGAGTTGCTGGGGCTGCTGCTGCTGCTGCTGGAACGTGTTCCTTTGCCCATCACACACACACACACACAGGGGTTTGCCCGGTATTTGTCGTCGTTGTCATCTATGGTGGTAGTAGCAGTGTCAGTGTCAGTGTCAGGACGCGCTGCTGCTGCTGCTGCTTCCTTGGCGGCCGCTTGCTGTGAAGAATCACCACAGCAGCACAACTACCTAAGCTAAGCTAGCCTGCCTCACGGATACCGACTGGCAGCAGTGAGCACGCGACTCGGACATGGAATCCCGGTGTCGACATCTAATAAAGTTGCTTCCTATTGAGTGGGGAATTAATTTGCTGCTGCTGGCTGCATTGCTCAATGTGAGCTTTGATTTTGAAGGCTGACGACAACCGAAGCAGTGCTAGTGCTAGTGCTAGCGTTGCTGCTGCTCAACTCAATTTGGCTGATTACCAACTGTGCAAAGGGGGCATTGGTATTGTTGGCTCCACTGGAACACCACCAGATATATCTGCTGGATCATCCAGTTCAGCTGCAGCAGCAACAGCATCCGTGTTTGTCTTCTTCTCTCAGCTAATTAGCTTATGGTGTGGGCGAGCGAAAGAGAGCGCGTGGCCAAAGTCAAAGTGTACTGAGGGTGAACGACGACGACGACGACTAGGACGACAATGATTTTGGGCTACAAAACCATCATCAGCATCAACTGTGCGTGGTGGTTTTCTCAGCCAGTGTGTGTGTGTGTGTGATCATCGATTACCACCAAATGGACAAACAAGCGTGCGCGTTTCGTTTGTCGCATTTGCAGCAGTCACACACTTACACTGATGCCTAAATTGAATCGAAGTGGGCAATCATTTAAATGCCACCACCACCACCACGACCATCGTTGTGTACGATATTGCTGCTGCTGACTGGCTGGCACTCAATTGGCTTTGCATGTTAAACAATTTAGCCGTGCTTGTAAAACATCAACATAAAATCAAATCAAAGTGGCCAAAGTGACGGTGTGTGCAGAGGAGGAAGCAAGCACAGGGCGAGAAAGTGCTGTGTTGTGAAGGTAGGGAGGAGAAAAAGTGGAAAGCTATCTATTTCGATAGCGATTTCCAAACGGGCACCAAATCTGCGGCCACCCTGGTCACCGGTCCAGTCAGCGTGTGTGTGTGTGTGTGTGTGTGTGTGTTTCGCCGCTTGATTCGATCGATGCACACGTTTGCCCGCCAGAATTGGAGAGATACAACGAAAAAAGATATCAACCAGCAAAATAAATGGAACTTTCCCTAATGGTGTTGAAGCAGAAGCAGAAACAGTAGCAGCAAGCTACTCTACTCTCTTCCCGCCTGCACCCAATCTCAGCTAATACCTCTCTCCACAGAATCTTCTTCTCTTCTTCTTCTTCCAGGGAAAGAATTCAGCAGAATTCTCTGCATCAACAGACTTTCTTCTTCTGGCCAACAGCAGCAGTTCAGCAATGCAGCGCCAGTTCTCTTGTTCTGATTGGCAGAAACGAACGCTGGAGAAACGCCTCCTTCCGCCAACGAGCCAATGGCGTGCCGTCTGCCGCCGTTTGCCGTTCAGTTCTGAGAAGGAGGAGAGCGCGCCAATGAAAACGCTCTGCGGCGGCGACAACTACGAAGCTTTGAGGCGCGCGCAGGAAGAATATCATCAGCAGAAGCAGGCAGAATCTCATCCCATCTTCTTCTCGCCTGCTCACAGTCGGTTATTTATTTATTTATTACGAACATGCCACCCAGTTCTGTAGGCAGAAGCAGCGGTAGCAGAATCGCTCCAGCAGCAGTCCTCTTCACTTCAGCAGCCAGCTTCAGCTTCATTCAGCAGCAGCAGCAGTAGTCGTCGCCCCATATATTCACATTAGCCATTCTATTAATCTTTGATAAAGGTAATTGATTAATTAATTAATCTACATAGAGGAGAAGAAGTGGAAGTGAATGAAAAAGAAGTGAGGGACACTACTACTGCTACTACTGCTTTCGTCGCTTCTGCTGTTGTTGCTGATGAAGAGTGAGAACAGCTTATGTTTTCTCCTTTTCCTCCAACAACTTTGCAATCCAATCTTGTGTCCGTTTGTGTGCATGAACAGCAGCAGCATCAGCACTTGATGCATCCTCGATTGCTTTCAACATCATCAACAGCAGCCTACTCTCCGTAATCTCGCCTCAATTAACGTCTAATTGAATTATAATTTGTATTAATATCATCTTCATCCACAACTACCACCACAACTACCACCATCAAGTGAAATAACACAACAGCAGCAGTGCCAATAACAATAACACTTTGTGCCAATTAGGAGCAGTGTGCTCCTTCTCATTCCATTACATTCTTCTTCTTTTGTTTTTGATTTGACTGTCTACTCTGATCACTACAGTGCTTAACATCTCCACTTCACTTCATCACCACTTGACCATCGACTCAATCATTGACATCACTTTCCAAAACAAATAAACAAACAACGTTGGTTTTCTGCCCAACTGAACAAGAATCAGCACCACGGCTTCTCAAGTGTACGACGGTGGCAGTGGTGGTGGCGCCGGCAATGGCGGCGCCACTGCCAATGGTGGTGGTGGTAACGGTGGTAACAGTGGTCCAGCGACGTCGTCCGTCTTCTGGGAGACACTCTGGCCGACGATGCTGAACAACTTCCACTCGGGCTCGGCCACGGCGGCCGCCGCCGCAGCGGCCGTCTCTGCAGGTACATTCGGTGAGTACTGTGAGAGTAATGTGAGAAAGTTGTAGAGGTGCATGCACAGGTCTAGGTAGCCAATTAGCATCGTTGTAGTAAAAACACAGAGTGAATGTAGAAGTAGAAAAGAATGAACCCGGTGATCCGGGTTGTGCGCACTAGGAAAAGCTCTTCTTTTTACATTCAGTCAAGCAATAAAGGTTTCAACTAACACACAACAGCATTTATCGCCTAACTTATATTCAACCACAAATATTCTTTCCCTTCCCCTCCTCAACTAGCCAAAGAACTAAACGGCGACCTAATTAAAAGTGCCCCCCTTCACAACAACTCTGGCAGCGGCAGCGGCAGCAGCAACAGCAGTAGCTCCTCGCTGCTGGACCAGAACCCAAACGGCCAGCCACAGCAACATTCTCCAGGATTAATGGTTCAGCAGCAGCAGCCATCCAGTTTGCATCTGCTCGGCGACTCAAACGGTGGTGGACCATCCAGCACCTCATCACCTTCATCGACAGTAGCAGCGGCGGCGGCCGCAGCAGCAGCAGCCGCAGTAGCTTCCGCTTCAGCGTCGGCCCTTCCACTGAACTCCTCCTCACTGTTGAACTCTCTGTCGGCAATCACCAACTCCAACTCCAACGGCGGTGACAACAGTGGTCTTCATCCTCACCACCACAACCAGGCACTGCTGAATCACCACCATCACCAGCAGCAGCAACATCAACAGCTTCACCAGCAACAACAGCAACAACACCACCTTCAGCAGCAGCAGCATCATCAAAATCAACTCCAATCGAATCATCAGCTAGGCCAGCTCCAGCAGCACACTCAACTCCAACAGCAACATTCTCAACTGCAGCAGCAGCACCAACAACAGCATCTAAATCAGCAGCAGTCCCAGCACACCCATCACCAGCAGCAAAACCAGCAGCACCATCAGCAGCACCAGCAGGCGACGGAGAAGCCGTCGAAGCAGAAGCGCCATCGAACCCGATTCACGCCCGCTCAGCTGCAGGAGCTGGAGCGCAGCTTCGGCAAAACTCACTACCCGGACATCTTTATGCGCGAGGAGCTGGCCATGCGGATCGGCCTCACCGAGTCCAGGGTTCAGGTGAGTGCTCTCAATCAGTCAATTCTTTCAGTCAATTAGTCTACTTTGGAAAAAGGCAGTCAATTTGTGAAATTGAGCAACTCTCTTCCGTTTGTTTGCACACACTTTGCCGTTATCCGATCAGTAAGTCGGTCACCGCAAGCCCTTGTGTCACCTCTTTCTGCCTGTCGTCTCTGTGACACTTGCCGCCGACGACACATGTTTTGCCTTCCTAATTGGCTGTGCGCGTCCGCCGGATTGTGTCTGCTGCCTGCATGTGTGTGGTCACATTGGTCACAGTGGTTACTGTGGTGGTGGTGGTGGTGGTGGTGGTTGGGGTGGAAGTGCTGGCGGTAGTGCTGGTGCTGGTGGTGGTGGTCACCTGGCCACGAGCTGCAGAGCAGATGGTGAGCACCCTTAGGGCCACCGCTGGCCTAGAAAGGAAGAGAGAGAGAGATTGCTTCACTGAGAGAGGTGACTGACACTTCAGGTGCTTGTCTCGGTGTGTGCTTGCTTGCTTGCCTATCTGGGCCCAGACTAGGCCTTAGGGTGCTCTTGTGTGCACACACTTGTGCCCATTGGCGCCTCAATATGATCACCACCTCCGGAGAGTCTCCAAAATTGTCTCGAACAAAATCACCATCTGAAAATGGTGTGTCTAGGCTGTCTGGGGTCTGCTGCTCGCATCGATGATGGCCAGTTGGCCACTTGGCGGCAATTTCGCCCTTGCAGCCACCGAGACAGACACAACACCAGCAGCAACTACCTCATTACCGACTTTTATTTATTAATATTGCCTCTATTAGCTGAGAAGGAAGAAAAGGAAAAGGAAGGGGACAAACACTCTGCTTTCTTTTAGTAGTCTGTGTGCCATTTTCAGTGTCATAGAGCACACTGCACCAGCATCAGCATCAGCACCCCCGAAGCAATCCAAAACGTCACCGTTCTTAATGCACTTTAATTTATTCGCCTAGCACCACCACCACCTCAAATCACAAGTCATTGGCTTTTTAAAAGCAGCCAAAATTGTCAAAGCAGTGCCAAACGAATGAGAGAAAGCTAGGAACTAAACAAAAATCGTCAGGCACATTCTAAAGCAAAGCACAGCAGCGGCAGCAGCTCAGATGGAGGCAATTAATGCAGTAAATTGCCATTCGATAGGCTTGATCTGCTGCAGCAGTTCAGCTCAGCAGTTCAGTTCAGCCTGAGCAGAATAAAGCTGGTCACCAGCACCACCACCACCACCAAATCACCACCGTCTGAACTGTCTCCAAATGGCTAATGTGGATAGTAGTCTTTCACTGGTGGCAGCAATAGAGCAAACAGCGTCCGCAAAGGGAAAGAGGGGGAGAGAGGGGAAAGCGGTTAATTTGCTTTATTTGTGACACATCAATTACCGAGCGGAGAGGAGCGAGAAGCGAGAAAGCGAGTAGCAAAGCGAAAGATGTGCCACCAGCAGAAAGAATCCGCTGGCACTAGAACTAGCACCATCATCGCCGGTGCTCTTTCATTGCAGCAAGACACCAGCAGCACCAGCAGCACTATCAGCACACCATTTGTCTCCTCGTCTGCACACACATACTGCTGTCATCCTCGTAGGCACCAGCAATGGCACCAGCACTCGCAGCAGTTAAAAGCTGCCAATTGAGAAGAGCAAGGAAAGAGGAGGAAGATGCTACCGTCGAGGATGGCGAAAGATATTAGCAGCAGCAGCAGCAGCAGCAGCAAAAGCGACCATTTACCGCGACAGTGCAAGCAGAAGGCAGAAAGGCAACTCAGCACAGAGAAAGAGAGGACAAAGTCATCCAGGAGAGAAAAGAGAGACAGCAGCGACAAAATCGTCCTCGCCTTGGTCGGATATTGCTACCGAGCTACCGAGCTACAGCGCGCGCGGAAGGAAAGGTCTCTCCGGAGACCGAGCGACCATCCTGCCAGCCAGCAGCAGCCAGCCGACGTAGATGAGCCGCGGAAAGTGAGCAGAAAACTACTGCTGCTGCTGCTTTGCACTGTCTGCCACACACATGTGTATGCCTGTAGTGCCTGCAGTGCCTGCCTGGCCATAAGTCAACGATCCAGCAAACGAGTGAGCAGGCAAAAGCAAGCGCAAGTGCAGGGAAGGGAAGGGAAGGCATTCGACTACTGTCGCCGATTGCGCGCAGACCACACCACACTGCAAATGTTAATTATTGATCAGTCTAGTGTCTGCTGCTGTTGTTGTGCTGCTGTTCTTATTGCTGTTGGTGCACACTTGATCGACACCTTTCCTCCTCCTCCTCCTCCTCCTGCTAATAGCGTCCCTAGCCGCAGAGCTGGGCATTCTGGCGCACGATGATGATGATGATCACCAGACGAGTGAATTAAAAGTCTATTTGTTGAAAAAGAAGAGGAAAAAGAAGAGGAGAGAGGAGATGCATTAGGGAGGCACAGAGAGGAGAAATTAGCATTGTTATGAACGTGGACGTACACTTAGGAGCTGCCTCAGCTTCAACAGTAGTAGCAGTGACATAAGCGCGAGATATAGATTTATGAACGACGAAGTGAGCAGCAGCATCTAGTCAGTGATACATCACCAGCGAGAGTGTGGGAGAGGAGACCGATCTCTTCGGGGAATCATTCAACTCCCAACACTGACGAGGGATGCTGATGCTGCTGCTGATGGTGCTATTGCTCAGAAGCTTTCCAGAATCAAAGAGCAGAGCTACCGAATGAGCAAGAGAGAAAGAGCCGAGGTTTCAGGCGAGAGAAGTGAAAACACCAGTGTGTGAGCTGAAAAGACCAGCGACAGCAGTTTTGCATTTCGATATTAATGCGGTTTAGGTGTTTGCTGCTGGTGCTGCCTCCGATTCTCCATTAAAAAATAATCTGTCCCAGAGAGAGGGAAAAAAGAGGGAGGCAATGAAACTGCTACTGATATCGAGTGCTAGTGCTCTTTGATGCATCTCTCTTTCTCTGCCTCTTGTCTGTTCAGTTTGGGTGCTCGGTGTCGGGACTCAGGAGAAAACGGGAGAGAGGGAGAAGGGGACCGAGAATGACAGACAGGCGATTCGATGTTGTCGTGCTGCAGTTCTGCTGTTGCAGTCACTAAGTCACTGTCTCTTCTCTCTCTTCGACGGCTCCAATTAGGCTTTAAAAGCTTTCCGTTTGTCAGTTGTGTGTTGGCTGTCTGTCGTTCTCCCTCTCTCTCCTCCTTTGCAGAGTTGCATCTTCAGTGTGACAGTGTGCACTACACTTTGTTGCAATACCGATCACAGCGTCAGCGAATCTGACAGGCAACAGTCAACACACAGAATTGGCGAGTGCACTGAGAGAGTAGTGTTCACTGTACACAAGAGTACTAAATGCAAGTTCGGTGTCATAACAGTGAGGGCTTGACAAGCAAGCAAACAAGCACGCAGTGATTCAAAGTGATTCAAACAGTGTGGTGCTGTGATGGTAACAGTAATAGATCTTCTTCAGCGTCATCAACACAACATCAGTCAGTCAGTCAGTCATCAGCAGTTGTACTAATATTCTACTCAAACTAATTTCTCATTTTTTTCTTTTCTTTTTCTCCTTTCATCATCATCACCACCACCAACCACAACTCTAGGTCTGGTTCCAAATCGCAGGTAAGTTTTAATGAACAGAAAAACCTCTAAATAAGCTAAAAATACTCATTTTTTCTTTTCCCCCTTTTTCATTCCACCCAACAGAGCGAAGTGGAAGAAGCGCAAGAAGACGAACAACGTCTTTCGGAACGCCAGCTCGGTGGTGGCGGCGGCCGTCGGCGGCGTCGGCATTCACCCCCATCACCCTCACCACCCCCACCACCCCCATCACCCCCATCACCACCACCTCCTGCCGCCGCACAGTCTGTCACCCTTTGGGAGCGTGACCATGTCCGCAGTGGCCGCCGCCTCTGCCGACTCTGCCCTCTGCAACTCCTTTGGATCTCCCGTAGCTTCAGACGGCCGAAGTTGGTCCCAGCTGGCTGTCGCAGGAGGTGGTCACCGACCAAACTCCTTTGGAGGCCAAAACGGAAACAGTCCCCTCGGACTGGGCAACCACTGCGCTCAGAACGCCCTGACCCCGACCGGAAACGGAAATGGAGTTCAAACACCCTATCACAACAACGGTCCTTATGGAGGAGGAGGCGGAAGTGGCACCAACTGCAGCCCACCAACGGCCACCTCGGCCGACGGCTCGCCCCCCAATGGCGGAACTGGCAGCAGCACTGGTGGCACCACTGGTGGCCTAGCTTCCGCCTGTTCACCCAATGGAACGGGAGTTGGAGGAGGAGGAGGTGGTGGAGGTAATGGCTGGCTGTGCGCCGCCTCCGATGCCGTCAACTCGGCCGCGGCCTGGCGAGGCACCAGCATCGCCACACTGCGGAGAAAGGCGCTGGAGCACTCCTCGGTGATGACCATTCGGTGAACACTTCGATTATCCGATGCGAAGAACATCCGAGGATTTGTTCCACCATTCTTCTTCTTTTTTGTATTAGCAGGATTCAGGGTTTGCCGTCGCATTGTTCGCCACACTTCATTCCTCTTCCTTTCCCTCTTCTTTATCTCCCATTTTTCTCCTTCTTCTTTCCTTCATCCTCTCATCCTTTGATTAGCCACTTCCAACTATATGTCCTTGTACCTTTCTCCCTTTTAAAATGTTGTTTGAATGTCATTCTTCTTTCTTCTTCTTCTCCTCTCTTTTTGCCTCTACAAACAAACAAACACTGTACAGTTTGGACAGTTATTTCCTCTCCTCTACTTCTCTGTACAATTAGAGTTCTTCTTCTTCTTCGGTGTGTCCACTCTCATTGGAGATCAGCACCACATTTAAATACTGGTGTGAAACATACAGCAGATGATGATGATCTAAATAAAACAAAACACAAAAACCATGTTTGAATATAATTATCTAAAGTGAAGTGAGAGAAAGAGACAGTTCAAGTGCCTGGGCGCATTCCAATCGGAATGCTCTCTCTCTCTCTCCTTTTCTTTGTTGCACCAAACTAATAAAAAGAATTGCATAGAATCACAAAATTGCAATATCAGAACCTAGAGAATAGAAAGTGGTAGCAGCAGCTTTTTCAGCTATTTCCATGGTGATAAACCCTGGCAAAAATCTCAAAATGTGATCGAGAGCGTTGAACATTCCCGACATTGCCGAGGACAACAAAAAGAGAATCAGGGCTACTGAAAATCGAGAATAGGAAAAAGAGAAAAAGAAAGCACTCTGAAAACCGTTACAATTGGAACCCCTAAAAACAAAGCGAATATCAATATTCTTGACTCTATATGCAAAGAAGAAGAAAAGGAGGAAAAAAAGAAGGAGCCAATTGAGTCGCAAGTAAGCGCACATCTTTGAATCAAAGATTGATAGAGTGTGCGTGTAAAGGAAAACTTTAATTAAGTCTCGGAGAAGAATGGGAAAAAAGAGAATGGAAAATACAGTTGAGGACAAATTAAGTGCATGATCCCAATTTACTGTTACACCAGGAAGAAAAAGAGAAGGAAAAGCAAAAAACAAAAATGCTTAAAAGTTCTTCTAAAAAACGGGAAAAAATTGTGAACCTCAACTCAATGCTATCAAGAGTGAATCTGCATGGAAGACTGCAATTTTTATTTCCCCATCCAACCAGCTAAACAATTCTCTCAAATCTCAGTTCTAAACGAAACAAATCTCCGCGCCGAGCAATCTAAGCGTTGGCTGGAATGCGTGCTCTTCTGCCAGCATGGAAACCAGCAGCAGCAGCATTGCACCTAGCAAGGAAACCCTAATAAATTGCAACAACAAGGCAAAACTTAATAAAGCCGTCCGACTGGGGGTACCCACTGGCAGGCAGGCTGCAGCACTACCAACATCACTTATTCACATCAAGTCTTTCAGCAGCAACAATAGAAGGGGACACCACCACCACCACCACCACCCAGACGCCAATATATATTAAATCTGTCGAATCCTAGCGAAAAAAGCAGCAACGGCGGCAATCGCAATAGGCGGTAGTGCCTGCGATTAGTGCTCAGTCGCTGCTGCTGCTGCTGCAATCGCTCCATCATCAAGGGCAGCAGCAGAAGAAGAAGGAGAAGAAGAAGAAGGAAGAGGATGCCTGTGATGTCCAACAGAAAGAGAGAAAGAGAGAAAAGAGGAGCTCATTCCCTTACTCGCTCACTGCTCAATGTCCTCTCTTTGTCATTTATAGTGCGCGCCCGGCGCGAACCGAAATTCGCAGCAGCAACTGCAACGACGACAATGGCGGCCACTTGCAGCGCGCGCGCCTTACCAAAACAGAAGAAAACGATTTCAGTATAGAGAGACGAAAAGTTAATCGAATTAAACAGGAAGAGCTAGCTTTGATGTGCAGGCAGTGGTGAGGATAATTCCGCCACCAACAGCAGCAGCAGCCAGCAGAAGATCAAAGTTGACAATAAAGTTTCAAAATTTAATAACATGAATATTAGCTGCTGCTGTGGCTGTTGATGTTGATGATGATGATGCTTCTGTTGAAGACTGTCAATAAAGACACTTCCAACAAAATGAGAAAGACAAAGTGATCACGTTTACTCGATTGATCGAGCACGTCAAAATGAGGAAAAAAGTTGAAGTTTCAAAGTTTTGCAAAGTTCTTTTTTGTTTTTTCTTTACAAAATACACTGCTTGAATTGTTAATGCTGGGCGTTGCAAATTAATAAGCAATGCCGATCATGAACACCGATCAATGAAGCAAGACTAAATAAAAAGGCTGTTTAAACTTTTGATGCCCCGTAATCAAATTCTGATGCTAATGAATCAGATTAACTAAAGTTATAAAAAATTTTATTTTGATTAGTTTTAAGCCTAACTTTTAATTTTTATTTCGCCTAAATCAAAACGGGAATGCAAAATTGCCCAACGCCAGATTGTAAAGACTTTGACATGAAAAAGAAAAAAATTCAAAAATCAAACTTCATTTTCAGTGCTGCCACCTTTTGGCAGCGCTTCAAACAGTAGGAGTTTACAAAAAGAAATATTGCACGTTTTATCAAAAAGAATTTTTCAATAAAGCTCCCAAATCTTTGGAGGCAGAAGTACCCGAAGTGTAAAACAAAATCAGATTTGACACACACAGCAAAAAAAGTGCAAACACAGAGCTTGAAACAGGACAATATAACAAGAAAACAAAGAAAACAACAACAAATATCAGCAGCTTCGTTTGCGTTTGCGTTGATCGATCGATTGGATTTGGAAAGAGTGCCTACCTGAGTGTGAAAAAATTTAAGAAAGTCGGTGAAGCTTATTCGACTCGACCAGCTTGTCCAGGCTGTCCAGGTTGTCCCACCACTTGAAGAGAAACTTGTCGAGCATCAGCTTGAACCAGGGCGTCACCGGGTAGCCCTTCTTCTCCTCGCTCTCTGCAAACGGGAAGGAAAAAGTTAAAACCAATTTCGATTTCATCATCATCATCATCATCATCACAACTCTCACCTAAAAAGGGCACCAGCTCATCTCGGGCAGAAAACGATAGGAACGGACCTCATTTGGATCCGGATTGAGCGTCACGTCCTTGTGCACCACCAGGGCGTAGTCAATCTCGTGCTCGCCCCACATCCCACTGGAGGGGGCCTTGTAGAGGAACTTGGTCATGAACTTGATGTCGGAAAGGGGGACCTGGAGCGGGTCGATGCCCAGCTCGAGGTACATCCGCCGCTGGGCGGCCCGCTTCACGCCGATCGCCCCACCTTCCTCCATCTCCAGGTCGTTGAAGAGCGGATGGCTGCAGCAGGTGTTGGTGTAGTAGCCGGGAAGGTGATCTTCTCGTCGGAGCGCTGCGTCAGCAGGAACTCATTCTTCGAGTTGAAGATCATCACGCTGAAGGCCCGGTGGAGGAGGCCCTTGTTGATGTTCTCCATCAGGTGGCAGACCTTCTTCGACTCGGAGCCGATGACGTTGTCATTCTCGTCGACGAGGATGCAGGCCTCATTCAGCAGGTCCACCTGCTTCTGGTCAAAGGCGGTCAGGTTCGGCTCGGTTGAGGCGACGGTAGTGGAAGTCATCTTTCGCGTTTGCGTCTGGAAAGCCAACAACGGCGACGGTGACGGCGACAAGGAGGAAATGGAGGTGGAAGGCAATCTGCAGAGCCTTCTAATTGCACTTTGAAGAAGCCTTCAACGGTGAAAGAGAAAGAAAAGAAAGTGGTTAATATTTGATCGACAGTGCAAAGTAGAAAAAGAAGAACTGTACGTACATGTAGAAAATCGGTATTGTTGCCGCTGGTGAAGTGACGAAAGTTGATGATAAAGAACACTGAGACCAAGTTCTACTGTCTCGTGCTATAAATACACTCCGTTGGCGGAAAAACTGTAGCTGTTTTTCAATCCACAAAATAATGGCTGATACCTTTTTCTTCTTTTTGTTGCTGCTGAACAAGATGAAGCAAAGTTGGTCGTGAACAGTTGAGATAAGTGACAAGTGACGTAGGCGCGCGGCGGCGACGGCGGCGAATATCGATGGACAATGAAGAGGAGAGAAAAGGAAAAAAGGACAGGATGCTTAGATGACTGGAGATTTTTTTCGCCCGAAGACTTCTACTGTCTCTTGGATACTACACTCTTCTAAATCTCGGTCAATCTCGTTAGTAGGTTGTAGGCCAAAACCAGTCCTGTGTCCGCGGTGGCGGCCGAAGACCGTTGATGCCTGCTGCTGCTGCTGTTGTTTACGTCAGGCGTTGAGCCAAAAATAACAAAACGGCAAAGTTCAAAGCGGCGTCGCTAGATGGCAGAGTTAATGGGAAAAAAAGATGTTAAAAATCAAAATGGGAAAATTGGCGCAAAATAACGATTGCTTTTGTAAACTGGTTTTTTAGACTGACAATCAGATTGATTAGCTAAATTGAAATAAAAGTTAAAACAATGACAACAATTCTGCAGTTTCGCTAAATAGGATCAACTTTTTTTTACTTCTTCAAAATATGAGTGCGCAAAGTAAACTGCAAATCTAATGAACATTTTGAATTGTTTTTACAGTGAATCTCTATTTAGTGCAATACAATTGTAAGTTATTGCCCTCTACTTGCAGTGAAAATAACGTAATTGGCCATGTATCAAATTACAGCACCCACACTCACTCACGCACTCACAGCCGGCACAAATTACCGAAGCAAATTGGCGATGACCTTTCAACAAAAGCGGCCTAAGCATCCTCATCATCAGCACAATAACCGTAACAACAGAGGGAATAACAAGGAAACGTCGTTTCCAATCACAACAATACATCAGACACTGCACTGTTTCTGTCAGATGCACAACTTCTGATGCTGCTGATTGAACCAAGGACGGCTCTAATCGAATACACAGAAAAAAATCACTCTCTCATTTTCTCTCTCATCAATTTGATGATTGAGCAAGGCAAATTTTCCCGTTAATTTGCTGGCAATCAAAGAGTGGTGGCGGTGGTGGTGGTGGTCGATGATCAGCAAACGTTGCAACAACAGCAGCTATGCTTCAAAGCTGAAGAGAAGAAAAGAAGCAAAGAAGGGGCGGTCTGGAGGGCGAGTCACCGTCGCCTATATAGCCAAGGCGCAAAGTGCGGGCCACAAACAGTACAGGCCGCCTCAAACAGGTCTCTTTGCTTTTGTCTGTCTTGTGAGTGTGTTTGGCTTGCCAATGTCCTTCTCTGAACTCGAGCTTGAATGATGGCAATCAAGCGAGAGAGGAGAGAGAGAGAGAGAGAGAGAGAGAGCAAGATGCTGAAGAGATGCTGGGCGTTTATATAATCGAATCAATTTACCAGTGAAAGCCTATTATTCTTGCTCACACTCACACAGTGTATTCTCTGCTCTGTTCTGTTCGGTTCTGCATGCATCTTTCTTCTATTGTGCGCTGCTGCTGTGTGCAACATTTAATATTGAGCTGAAGACGCTGGTAGTAGTTTTTTCAGTATATAGAACTGACAAAACGGGACACAAAAGCTGAAGCTGAAGAAGAAGACTAGACTTGACACAACCGAGCTACAAAGAGATAAAGACTTATTTGCCGCCGAGGTGGTTGACTGGCAGAAGAAGAAGAGGACCACTTCTGAAGTCATTTCATTGCGCGCCTGACAATCATCAGCAACGTGGGTGAAGACGCCAATTTATTGATCATCTCCTGTTAACTATTTTCCTTCTGTTGAAACATTACACTTACAACCACTTAAAACCATCATGATGGACAACCAGGTCTTCTTTGAGAACTACGGCACAACAACTGGCAATAGTGCCAGTGCTGGTGCAAGCAACACTGAAAAATTGGGAGGTGATGGAGCGACTTCAGGAGGACTGCTGAGCAAAAGCACACTTCGAAAGTACATTCTCAACTCCAGCCTGAGCCATCACTTTTCAAGCAGTTTAGGTGCTGGTGATGAAGTTCGACCAGTTCCAGACCATCACCACTTCAGCATCAGCAGCACCCGAATCAGCACAACAATGGTCACCACCATCATCACCAACTGCAAAGCTTTGATTACCCTCATCAGCCTCAGCATCATCAGTTTAGCGGTGATAAAACGATTAACAGTAGTTACCAAACATCTTCACCTTCAAAAAGCACAAAAAAGTCCGCCAATCAGTCAGCTGCACAAGTCGTGAACATCATAAATCGCCAGCCAAAACACACCATTGCCGACATTTTGGGCATCAAAAAGCAGCAACAACAGAAGAAGAATCAAAAGCGAAAAGTTGAAGCACTGAACAGCGAAGAGGATTCTGAAGACTTTGATGATAACTGTGCTGAGACCATTGATGACCATCACAATCACCACTTCAGCTATGAGGCGCACTCCTGTCACCGAAGTTCAACCCTGGAAGAGCAGCTCCACTTCGCCAATCGTACAGGTCAGTAGCAGTTAGTGCCAATTAGAACTGCTTTCCTTTTCTCCTCTTTTCTTGGCCCTGTATTATGATCATTATGCTGGCCATTGTTGGGCTAGTGGCACCAATTAGAGAGTTTGCAGTCCTAGGCAGCATCACCAGCACCAGCACCACACAAACCCCGCTAACAAAGAGCCCCCTACTTTGACTATTCAGCAGCAACTGAGAATATCAGCAGAGAAAGAGAGAAAGAGTGTCCGTCAGTGTCCCCTCCTCATTGTTCCCGGAAAAAATGGTTACTAGTTTCCAGTGAATGTGACAATCTCTCTTCTTTTCTAGTCCAGCAGCACTTCCCCTCTTTCCTCCTCTCGACAATCGGCCCAATTAGTGGAACCTTAACACACACTAGATTTTTTCCTTCAACTTTGGACACACTGAACATGCATGCAAAGTTGAATGAATGAAAAGTAGCAGTGGTGGTGGTGGTGGTGGCAGTGCCAACTAATTAGCGGTGAACAAATCAGCAGGGTCGGCCTCTTCTAAAGAGAAATTGAAAGCAGTCCTGAGAGCAGCCATTGTCGGCACTGCCAATTGCCGGTAACAAGAGAGTAGTGGTGCCAAAGTAAGTTGAGTTGAGCGCCCCCAAATCAGCCGCTTAATCAAATAATCGAATCGACGGCTAATCGACGATGATTAGAGAGAGAACAGTAGCTCTAGAGAGATTTTAGCAACAATAAAAGTGACAAAAGAGACAATGCTACCGTTTTCACTGGCTGGCAGTGTGTGTGTTGATCTAATCCATTGAATGATTGCCGAGACCTGTAGTCGGCCATTGTTTATGGGGCTGGCTGGCTAAACGGCGACACTCTTTTTGACAGACATTGGCAGACAGCAGCAATTCTCCGTGTTTCGTCTTTGCCGACTCTCTATAGGACTCTCTTTCTGTCTCTCGTACACACATTGGAAACATTGAAACATTACACTGCAGAGCAGCAGCAGTTGCCCGGTTTGATAATCTAAACCAACAATAATCAGAAAAAGAAATAAAAATTGCCTCACTCAAAGGCACCTAAGTACCGCTACCGTCTGTTCTCCTCCTTCTCAAAAGAGTCTTTGGCGCCAAGCGCA
The DNA here is from genome assembly GCA_024499935.1 of Tyrophagus putrescentiae. NCBI lineage: Eukaryota > Metazoa > Arthropoda > Arachnida > Sarcoptiformes > Acaridae > Tyrophagus > Tyrophagus putrescentiae. The sequence goes on along the minus strand of JAMZRA010000002.1, from coordinate 11,439,108 downwards.
AAAACAGTGAAGGTGACACACGCCTCTGGGGCCTCTGTCTCAATCAGCGCCTCGTTTAGTAGTTCTTCTCTACTACAAAAGTCTGCGGTTTACTGTTGTTGTTTGCCATTGTCTACTCTCCTCTTGCTTCTGTCTGCTTTTATTGGCTCTGAATGTGTTCACCACCACTACTAAAGGTAATCAAGTACTAGCCGACTTTAATTGGCCCCAACTGTGTTCATGTTTTTCTAGGCACTGAATAAAATAAGAAGGAACTACCTGGCGATTAAGAAGAAAGGCAGCAGTTCCAGACGCATCGGAGGAACAGAGGAGAAACAGAGAGTTTGCAGACGGGGCAAAAGACGACGTCGACGACGGCAGAAGCAAACATTGACAGATTGTGGTTCGGGGAAGAAAGAGACTGAATGGCCGGCAAATGTGTGCCGACTGACTGAGGCTGAATGCTACTATTTTTATTATTGTCCTCCCTTTCCTTTCAACATTATTACTATTCAGTCGTTTATGTAAACTGTTTCTTTTTTGAGCTGAAAAGAAAAGGAAAAAAAGAGACACCGACAGTCTGTAAGGGCACAAAGCGATTAGCGCACAATAAGGGGGCACTTCATTTAGGAGAACAATAAAGCACAGCATCACAGTCTAATTCAATTGCCCAATTCAGCCAGCCAGTCAATCAATCAATCAATCAATCGATTAAACGAGATTTCCTTCTTTACTTTAATTTATGCAGATGAGGTGGATGCTTCAATATCGGCAAAGCAAACAGGCAAAAATAACAGCAGCAGCACTTTGCATCCACTTTCGGCGTTCGACTTTGACCAGCTGACGACGGCGGCGGCGGCGGCGACATCAAAGAAATCAGGAACAACATCATCAACACTTCCGCTTGGACGAACCACCTCTCTCAACTGTCCTTCACCATCAGGAAGTACACTCTCTTCAATCACTGATGCTGATGATAATGGAGGTGGTGGTCGACGATCAGTCTCCTCTATTGGCAACACCATAGACAGTGCTGAAAGTGGTGGTGGTGGTGGTGGTGGTGAATGACCGGAAACTCCGGTGCTGATTCGCCAAAGAAGAAGCACCGTCGTAATCGGACCACCTTCACCACCTATCAACTGCACGAGCTGGAGCGGGCTTTTGAAAAGTCCCACTACCCGGATGTGTACAGTCGAGAGGAGCTGGCGATGAAGGTGAACCTGCCTGAAGTCAGAGTTCAGGTAAGAGAGGAGGAAAATTTGTGAAGGTGGCTTCTTTTAAATCACATTTCCATTTAATTTATTCCACTTTCCTACTGCTCAAATATTTGCTCCAATTTTAAATTGTGCACTTTTTGATGTGTGTGTTTATCCACCGGTGCACTTTAGGTTTGGTTTCAAAACAGAAGGTAAGCACTGGAAAACAGTAAACAGAAAACAACTTACCTAACCGCAACTTTTTTTTCTTTTCAGAGCAAAATGGCGACGACAAGAGAAGCTTGACAATCAAAACTCGTTGCGAAGTCTCGGTAAGCGGCTTTTCCTCTTACTTTTTCCCCTTTTCAGTTTTGCACCAAAAAAGCAAAAAAAATCATAACAGCCTCAACTTTTTTCCTCTCTTCTTCTCAATTTTTCAGGAACTAAAAGCTACGACCACCTAGGCAGCTCAGGCAATGGCGGCCGCCTGTCACCCTCCTCGCCGAATCCTCTCTCCTCCTCGAAACTCCTCTCTTCAGCTGCAGCTCGGAGGAGGAGGCTGCAACTCCCCAAACTCCCATTCACCCAATCACCACCACTCCTCTTCCTGTAGTACCCAATCCCTAATGCTGGGCGGCAAAGGGGGTGGTGGCATTCCCATTGGGGTAGTCCCGATGACGGCCTCCGAGCTGACTGCCGCCTTCGGGCCGAACATCTTCAGTCTGCCGGGGCTGCACGCGGCGCCACCATTACCACCACAAGGACCACCACCAGGACCTCAAGGACCGCCAGGACATCACCACCACCATTTGCAACATCCCCATCATCCTCCTCACCCCCATCACCCCATCACCCTCATCACCCAGGACCGTTGATGAGCAGTCTTGATTCCTGGTTAGCGGCAGCTGCTGCTGCAGGTTTCACCTCGGCGGTAGCAGCAGGAAACAGCAATGGAGGCAGTGCCAATTCTGCCTTTTCAAGCATGTTTCACCCCAGTCTGTACAGCCGGGCGTATCCCAGTTATCTGCAGCTTCAGCAGCAGCAGCAGCAGCAACTTCAATCGAGAAGTGCCGACTTTGCTGAGCACTTGCACTCTCCAATTGCTCGCTCCAGTTGTGACAGCTCTTCAATTGGGTTGGGTGGGAGCGCCTTTTCAGCAGCAGCAGGAGCCGCCAATCACCGAAACAATTCACCCAAAACAGCAGTAAGTGAAACAGCTGATCTTTCCAAACAATCCTGCTCGACAATCTTAGTGGAAGAATCGAAATTAAATGAAGTCAATGGAAATAAAAATCAGGTGACTTCATCCTCCTCTAGCAATAATGTCGCAGCACCGTTGAATCTTTCACTCGTGTCAGGAGAGCCATCAGCAGCAGCAATTGAAAAGCAGCACTTCAAAAACGATGATGACGAAGAGGATGATGATGATGATGAAGGAGAGGAAGAATGCTGCAGCCCGGGCAATTCAAGTTGCAGCAGCAGCAAAAGTAGCTGCAACGACAAGCAGGCAGACCAAATACCAGTGCCAAAAAGTCGCAACCGGAACAGGAGGGAGAAGAGGTCCAATTGAAGCAGCAGCAGCAGCAGCAAGTAGCAGTCGGCAATTAGGAGCAGCGACAATCGAATTAGAAATGCAGGAATTTGAACAACAACAGCATCAGCAGCATCAGCTTCCATGGTGTGCTTCAAGTGGAGAAGAAGAGAGCTGTCACCCGTTGTCCTCTGTTGTTCCCCTTTTTTCCCCTCTTCTTTTTCCTGACTTCCCAATTAGCATAGCACAGCAGCAGCAGCAATTGTGCAGTAATGAGCTCTCTCTCCTTCAGTCAAACAGACACAGAGAATCACTTTTTGTACTTGTCGCATCTGTGCTGATGCCGCCGTCGTTGCCGTCGTTGCCGTTGTTGAAGCCCCATTGGGCAAATTGCTTAACTAATAATAAAGAGAAGAGCGTTTAGTAGCTAACACACACAGGCAGACAAGCAAACGAGCCAATTGTGGCGATTGGCTGGTGCTCACAAATATACAGGGCTCATCGCAGACTCTTCCACTTTGCAGCAGCAGCAGCAGCAGGCATCATCATCATTCGCTTGGGCGCCCTTTCACATCACATTATTACCCGGTGACTCAATCAAATGATAGTGTAAGTGTGTCTGTTATTGAGCCGAACAACCCGAGAGGAAATGAGAAAATCGAGATGGGGAAAAAGTGATGTGGGCTTGGAGCCACTTTAACAAAAGTAATAGAGAGTGAGTGGAGAGAGAGAGAGAGAGGGGGGAATTGAGCTATTCAATTACACACGGACACAGAGGCTCATTGCATTTTGACTTGATTGTCTGCTAAATGGAGCACGAACATGATTACCGAAACAGAGATTACACTATAGGAGAAAGAAATTGAAGAAAAGAAGTGCGCAATTGTCGTAGTACACAGCTAATTAGTTTGCGCAAAGATGCACAGAGCAAAGCATCAAGAAAAGGCCGTGTTCAACGCTTAAAAGCAAATAAGAAAAAGTTTTTCTTATAGAAGAATCCGGAAGAAGAAAACTCAGCGACAGGAGAAATAAATAATTTATTTGATTTCACTGGTCGCCCACCTACCACCGAAAATCGTTGCTTTTCAGCTACCTAATTTGATTAAATCACTGCACCGTACTTCAGCTGCCCCTGTCACTGTGCACACAGTGCACTGCTACAAATTAATCGAATATAATTAATTATTTTTCATTTTATTTCATTAGTCGCAGCAGCAGCAGCAAACATAATCACAGTCGCCGTCGTCGTTTTTCTCCCTCTCTACTCTTCCCTTCCCATTCACCCCGAGCCAATTAGTTGTTGATTTTATTAGACGCAATTACCGTGTTCTGCTGCTGCTGAGCTTCTGCACTACTACTCCAAAGGCGATTAAATTAAGCGAACTGTGCAGTGTGTTCACCCAAAGCAAACTGCAAAAGCAGCGGCAGCGGCGGCCGTCGTCGTCGATTTAAAGTCCCGATTTGCTGCTGCTGCTGCTCTCCAACAACACTGCACTGCAAAAAAGGAAATTGAATGGGAAATTTGATTTCTCCACTTCTCTGCTTTCCTCTCTTTTTCAACTGCGAGCAAACATCAATTGCGACTCTGCTCTCTCGCTGATCCTCTTCAACTGAACTGAACTGAACTACTCAACTACTACTACTGCTGCTAATTGTATTGCCCATAACCAAGTTAACCTTCTGACAGATAGAACTAAAACGGGAGATGGAGAGAGAGAGAGAAGTGGCATCCACCGTTCACTCTAATTGCTGCCGCCATTATTATTAATATCCGCAATGCGCTGTTCTGGTGGTGGTGCAAGCAGAAGTAGTAGTGTTCAAGTGGTCCAAGAAGCAGCAGCAGGTCCTAGCTGCTGCCTTCCTAGCAAGAGAGATCTGCTAAGCTGCTATATAATTCGTGTTCAGAGAGCTTTGCCGGTCGAAGAGAACGAGAGAGGAAGACAAATCAAACATGGCAAGCGATTTGACTAATCGCCCCGAACAGCAGCAGCGGGAAAAGGGACTTTTGCAGGCAAATTAAGCTGTAGTTAATATCGTCGAATTAGCAGAGCAAAGCAGGAGGAGGAGGAGAGTGTTTCGACCAGTTGACCGTTTAATTCCCTTTTAAGTGGTCTCAGTAATTGCGTGACGGAGGCAGTGGTGGTGGTAGTGCATCGATGACAACTCAATCAAAAGGGAAAAGCACTACTACTATTATTTTTTTCGCTTCCATCACGTGTGTGCCCAGTGGACAGTGAACGACTGCACTGAAATAAACTCTTTCCTGTTAGGGGCCTGTGTTAGTGTTCCGGGGCCCAGCTAGACCAGACAATTGCCCTACTACTACTATTTGCTACTGATAACACACACCGTCGACAGTGACAGTGGATAATAGTCAAATGGCAAATAATAACATAAAAGCCTGCTGCAAGCAAAGTCTGCTGTGTGCATTCGGTGCATTCGGTCGGGTAGACACACACACTCTGCTCTGCTCTGTTTTCTCAGTTCATTCATTGACTGTCCCAACAACAGCACACAATCACCGAACAGAAGTGAAGTGAGATATCGAATGGCGCGACCGAATTGTGCTAGTGCTAGTGCTAGAACTGCTGAGAAAGTGTCAAATTGGCCGCGCTCGGTGCTTGACTTGGCTACAACACAGAAACACACGTGACAATTTAGTGAAGGCCACTTTGAACTAGTGGCCGCGATAAGATAGCCGACAAAGGGCACAGATTTTCTTTCTTTCTTTCTTACCAAGGTGACTGCTCGAGGGCTCGAGTGTGTGTGTGTGTTTGTAGACTTCTAAATGAAAGGTGCTACTGCAACTAACGTCTACTGAAGCCTAAATCTGCTGCTGCGCCCTTTCACCTTTCTTCTTCTTTTCTTCTTCTTCAGTTGAAAACAGAGAGAACACCTTCTCAAAATAACAATGGAGATAATGGAGAGCGTTTGTGTTAAGCGTGCACAGGCTAGGGCCGACGACTACAGCGTCTTCATTGTCATCACTAGCCGTCTAGACGCACATTAACGTAACAAAGTGTCTGCTCCAAAGAAAAGTGGGTGCTACAGAAGTAAGAAGGTTCCGCCGATAATGAGAGTGATATACTAACTTGGAAAAATAACAGTTTTACCCCTTCTTTTTCCCCTAAACCTGCCCCTTCAATTTGTGCTAATTTGTGGTGATATTCTTTAAACAAATTTGCAAACTTAAACTTTAAACTGTATCTGCTTTGAGTATGAATAACATCATTTAGCAGTACAGTATTAAATTTAGTTTGCTCAGTTTGTTCACATCCTCAAAATCGGATTCAGCCGCGACTGATTCGTCGCTTGGGGAATTTAATTTGCCAAAATTTAATTAACAATCTCTCTGGCGTGAGAGAGCAACAACGAAAGAGAGGGAAAGGCAAATAATTGGCAGCAAATTAGCAACCGATTGGGAATGGGTAGAAGGAGAAGGGGAAAAAAGCAGGGGACAGAAAATGAAAGAGAAAAAGGGAAAAAGTACGAGAGAATCGATTCTGCATGGGCAAACTTTTGCTGCTCTCTCTGATTCTGATTCTCGAGCGTCGATTCTCCCGATGATCGTCCCGAAGAACACACTTGAATCGGGTAATTCTGCCGTTCCGTTCCGTCTCTCCGTCCCTCCATTGGCAATAAGTGCAAGTGTTGAGTCAATATTTGACTATTTGTCTGCTGTTGGCTGCGCTGCTGCAGCACACTCAACTCAACTATCTCATTATTGCCTGATTATATCAAGTGTGGAAGCGAAAGCAGAAACGGCGAGCAAAAGAAAGGCCGAAAAGAAGAAGAGGAGAAGGAGACAAATCAACTTCTCTTGTGAACAAAACACTGACGGGGGCAAACGAGAGAGAGAGAGAGAGAGTATTGTGTTATAATATAATATTAAATTGAAAACATTTTCAATTTCAATTAAAGTCGAATTAGCGGAGGAGATGCTCGCTTGCAATGATTAAGTCAACATTAGCAGAGAAAGAGAGGAAAGGGAAAGGGAAAGAAAAAAAGGGACTTACTCTTGGAAGCTTGTCCCTTCTTCTGAATTCGGCTGCCGATGCTTGAGAGTGTTGTTTGCAGAGAGGCTTTGCCTTTTGGCTCAGAGCGAAATGTCAAAAGCAATCGAATCGAGTTGGCGGCGGTGAAGAAGAAGAAGAAGAGGCGACGAGAAGGACAATTGGACCGAGAAGCAATACAAGAGAGCTGCTGCTGCTGCTGCTTTTGTCTCCGGTGCCTTCAATCTCTTTGCTGGTAGAGAAGTTGTTTAATTTAATAACAGCAGCAACGGCGGGGCAATAACGGCGCTAAGTGGGAATCTTCTTCTTCTTCAGCTTCAGCTTCAGCTTTGTGTGTGCTAAACGAGAGCGCTCGTTTTGCTGTGTTTGTTGCCGCCGCCGCCGCCGCCGCTGCCACTAACTGTGATTGTAATTGGCAAATTAAATCAATTTAAGCAAACAGGGCAACGGCGGCAACAGCAACGGGAGCAACAACAGCAGCGGGGACGCTTTGAAACGCCGTAAATTGAATCACCGCAGAAAGAGGAGAGGAAGTGCTGATGCTTAAAGTTTTGAAAGGAGGAGGAAAAAACGATGATGTTGAGAGTAAAGAGGTCTCTCGCTGAGAGTGCTGGTGCTCGTCGGCATTGCCGATCTTTTGATCACCGGTTTGCTTTGTCACCGTTGATGGAGGTTTGGCAGTGACAGCGTTTACCGCTCTTTCATTCATTGATGACCGGTTGACTCATCATCATCATTTGCATCACTGATGACGGTTTGAAGGCAAAAAATGTCAAAAGTTGTGCCAACTAGTGACCAATTAGTGTGCCAGCAGCCATAATGATGAGCAGCAGCAGCAGCAGCCTTTCAAAGAGACTCACTGGCAGATCTTCAAATCACGGCCAATTTGTCGCCCCATTGGCACTTGGTGACATTTGGTGCTGGCAGAGCACCAGAGCACCACCGTCAGTGCCACTGACCGCAAACGTTCATTCAGTCAGTCAGTGTTCACAATTGCCACTGAGAATCGGCCGCAGGCGATCAAAGCAAAGTGATTGTGATTGTGTGTCTCCACACTCTTGCGACTATTATTATTATTATGTGATGATTGTGTTTGATTATTTGAGTATCTGCCACCGTTTGTGCTGTTGCTGCCGCTGTGCTGGTGTGTGTGCAATTTCAATTGCCTATTTCACGTTTGCTTGCCTAGAAGAGAGGAGGGAAAGAGGCAATTGAATTGAAGCTGTTGCTGTTGCTGTTGGCCAGAAGTGCACCACTGCCACCACCGCCACAAAACGTATCATAATCGGTAATTCAAACAAAGCTGAAAACTGAAAATGAGCTTGTTGAAAGAGGAGGAGGCTAGGACAACAAAGAAGTGCTACTACTATTACTATTTTTGGCCAATTGTAACACCACCACCAGCAGCAGCAATTTAATCACTGATAATCGCTTTAGCTTTAGAAACGAGGAGCTAGAAAGAAAAAAGTTTGCCACAGTGGGAAAGTCTTCAGGCTAAAAGATTTTGCCTCTTCTTCTTGGTCAAATCAGAAGCTAAAAAAATATTTTTAGTTGGTTTTTATTATTTTAATAACGGTTTAAAACGGTTAACAATACATAGAGTGTAAAAGTAAAATAGATCCTAAAAGCTAGTCTAGTGCATGCCTAAAATAGTGAAGTAAAAGTGAAAAAAGTAAAATTGTAAAAAGGTGAGCCATGAGTATAAAAAGAGGAAAACTGAAGAAGAAGGCGATGCACAAAAGAAGGAAATAGTCCAGCCAGTTTAGTCATCCGAATCGCTGCTGTCCGAACTGTCGTCATCCGAACTATCATCACTGGACGACAACTCCACCTCCACCTCCTCCACTTTGGCCTTCTTCAAAGCAGGCTGACCACCATCAGCATCCTCTTCAACATATCCACCAAAATTGTCGGCAGCTCCCGAAATGGATTGCTGCGAGTAAACGGCAACGGCGGCAGCCGCCGCCGCAGTGAAGGAAACGTCCACGGGCGCATCTTTCTGGAACTTCTGCTGATGATTCTGGTTCTGCTGCTGCGGCAGAATCTGCTGCAAATTCTGCTTCTGCAGATTCTGCTGCTTCTGCGGGGAGTGATTCGCCAGCACTGCACTGACGCACTTGCGACTATTCTGGTGCTTGTTCAGGTTGAACCAGTTGCTGAAGTTGCGGCCACAGCAGAGGAAGGGACCGGTGGGAAAGGGCGAACCGGAAGTTCCGGCAGCGGAAGTTCCGGGCTTATCAGCACCACCAGCACCATCACCCTCATCAGCGGAAGTGTTGATCTTGCGAATCCACTTCTTCGCCTCGTCGAGGTAGTCGGCCCGGTTGGGGCCCCGGGTCTGGCACTTGAAGTGCAGCTTGCCGATGTGCTCGCCCGACGGAGCTGGAGTAGGTCGACTTGAAGGTGCACTCCGGCCAGGCGCACTCGAACTGCTTCACCGCATTGTGGCGCTGAAAGTGACTCTTCAGGTCGGTCTGTCGGCGGAAGGACTTGCCGCAGTTGGGGTACTCGCAGTGGAAGATCTTCGGCAGCTCCTGCACCTCCGGCTCCTCCTGCTTGATGAAGGGCATGATCGTCTGGAGAAAGGCTTGGTGGTGTGTGGTGCATTGGAAACATGTGCTTCGAAAACATGTCAGCACTGACTTGCTGCTGCTGCAGCTGCTGCTGATCCTCGTCATCCTCGTACTCGTCCTCCTCACCATCGTCATCACCATTGTCATCACCCTCGTTCAGGCTGGAGGTGAAGCAGTTCAGCATCTGAGTCCACATCTGATTCGGCTGCTGCTGCTGTTGCTGAGGGTGATGGTCATCACCCAGATTGGGAAGAAGAGCAGCGGGATCCAGCAAAGCATCCGAGCAGTTCAGCGTACGACAGAGGTCGCCGAGGGCGAGGAGGAAGAGCTGGTCGAGGACGTCGTCCAGCGGCTCGCCGCTCTTCAGGCGCTCCTTGGCGGTGGCCAGCTGGCCGCCAAACTGCAGACAGAAGGTGGACAGCTTCTGGGAGAGGGTCAGCTCGTCGGAAAAAGTAGAAGTCATCGTGGAAAAGATCTTGGAAAAAGGAAGAAGAAGATGAGTTTTAGAAGTCGACAAAAAGAAATAGAGTGTGTGCTGACTCGTCTGAATGAACGCCGACTCTCAGTGCTGAAATGAAAGCGTGAAAGACTGAAGTCGTGTCGTAAGAAGGCAAAGAGATGACGATGTACGACAAAAGTAGGAAATTTCGAACTTTATCTTAACCGAGCACGTGATTTTCAACGTGGCTGAAAAAACATCGTTTTTAGTTTACCAAAAAAGGAAGGCAGTAAAAAAGTCTTTTATTATCTTTGGGAGAGGAATGACTTTTGGTCGACAACCTTAGAGAAGCCAAACCATTGCAATAGGCTTTATACTAACGAAGCCTATTTAATACCGTAAAGGTGAAAAACAGTTGTTTTATTTACAGAAAAAAGGCGAATCTTTTTTATGCATCTGCAAAAATGCCGCACTTGGCTGATGAAGTGAGAAGGGCACTCATGCTGCGCTTGAGCACAATGACTCTCAAGCGTCGCAGGAAGGCTGTCCTGAGGTACTGCTCCATCATAAGAAGTGCTGCTGTGCTGATGCAAATGCTGTCCACCACCACCACGCCTAAAAAGCCCACCACCGTACAGCGTTGCATGTAACTGGAAAGCAGGCACTCCATGACTGTGGAAGTCCCGAGGTGTGTTGATGTACTGCAGAAGAAGGTGGTGGTGGTGTAATGTGTGGCGGCACAAAATGGCCTAAAACGGGCCATCAAGGTCTGCTGCTGCTGTTTCCTCAGCAGAGTAGGACTGCCGCTGCTGCTGTGATGAAGCAGAAGAAGTGGGCGAGGTGGTGAAGGACGCAGCAGCAGAAGATGCTAAATGAAAAGCATTCAAAAGAGGGATGCGAAGAGTGGTGCTGCTGCTGAAGCAGCACTGGACTGCTCTCTGGTCAGGGAAAGTGCGGTGGGTGGTTATAGGCCAGCACAGCTCCATGAAGATGCTAACTAAAACATGCTGGTGATGAGTGGTGCCCCAGACAAAATCAGTGGCAGATGTTTGCTCTGCTGGCTGCTGTGGCCATTGCCACTGCTTGCCTGAAACGCAGGGCAGTGGACTGTCTCGGCCGTGTTTTCTCCGCTTTCGGTACTTGCTCTATTGTCAATGTTGAAGAGGAGGATTGGAATTGGCGGACTGATAAAGAAGACGATGATGATGATGAATGCTACAAATTCCTGATGCCAATGCCAACTTTTTCTGCTCTCTCTTATTCACTTACCTTCGATTCTGAAACCAGACCTTTAGAGATGGACGGATGGACATGAGAAATAAAAAAAGTTGAGAGGATAAAGAAGGGAGATTAGAGATCAGTGGATTAGCGTGCACAAAATTGCGATCGAAAAGCTGACACAAATCGTCAAGAAATGTTGTTCTGCTCTGCTGCTGTCAAAAAGAAGTGTGCCCGTCTTTATAAAAAAAGAATCAGACAACTAAACTCAAAGAATGCCCAAAAAGAAAGAAAGCTAGTTTGTAGCCAGCCAGCATCAGCAGCATCAATTCATTAGGGCCAAAGCACGACAACAACAACAACGGCAAATTCACAATTCACTAGGGAGCTAATAAAAGGCGCATTAGGAATAGAAAGAGGAGGAAAACCTTTAAACAAAGGATGAAGAAGACAGGGCAAAGAAAATGCTAAGCCATTCAATTTAAATTGATAACTTATTAGTCGAAGCTGAGAGCTAAAGAGCTACTGTTTCTACTGTTTTGTCATTCCAGCACAAACACACACACACAACCAAATCGCATTTGTCTCTCCGGACTTCTTTTCTCCTTCTTTTTTTAGATCAAAGAAGGGTCGGCAGCCCCTAATTGATTAGCTGCTGCTGCTGGGGCACTGCGCATCATCTTGATACGTCCACTTCTTTGCTCAAATTCCGACTAAAAACAGTAATAATAATATTGCACAAACGTTTTGTCAGTCAGTCAGTCACTACACTCTAATTCCATCATCAAATTCTACTTCATTATATTCACTTGAATCTGAATTGAATCTGCCTCAGCTTGTTCACAGTGTGCCCCCACTCCCTCCTTTCAAAAAATAACTCATAACGAAAGGAGTAATGCAATTACCCGAGGATGGAGGAGTAAATTGGATTCAATGCTGCTGCATTTGCTGCTGCTGTGCTCTCTAATTGTGCCGATTTAAACGCAGCTATTTACATGCTGCTGCTTCTGTATTCTGTATTCTTCATCTTCTCTTCACAACAGAACTACAATTCAATTAGCCCCGCGGACGTCAACTACAGAGGCCTCTTCTCTTTCTGTTATTTAATTACACTTTCTTTTTCTCTCTCTCTCCCTCAATTGCCGCCAATTTGGAAAACAGCACCAGCATTACTAACTGTGAACTAGGAGCACTATATAGTGAAAGGGAGAAAGAAAGAGGCACTTCTTCTTTCCCTCTTTTCTATTTCTCTTTTGACTGCCTCTTTCTCTCGTTCTGCTCCTGCCACTCTCACCAAACAAAAACTGATTGCCAGGCTATTATCGAATCAAAGCAAAACTGATTGGAGAGAGGGAGCAACCCTTGGTGCAAAGCAAACGAACGCAAAAGCTTCCAATTAATGAGTATTGACAATGGGCGCTCTAATTAAATTCTCTCTCCCACTCTCTGGTGTTCCTATATACTCTCTCAAGAATCAGAGAATATATATTCTGTCGAGTGCGCAAGTCTCTTTTCTAGCAAGGTTCTACCAGGTAAAAAAAGTCCCAAAAAATTGCCAAAAAATGAACTTTTGCTTACCTGAACTCTGGCCTCGCTGAGGTCGAGGCGCATCGCCAGCTCCTCTCGTGTGAAGACATCCGGGTATGGGTCTTCTCGAAGGCCCGCTCCAGCTGGTGCAGCTGAAAGGTGGTGAAAGTGGTTCGACTGCGACGAACTTTGCGGCCTCCATTTCCATTTCTTCCGTGACAACTTTCCAGTTCCTCACCCTCAAAATTATCACCACCTTCACTGCCTTCACAGTCGATTCCCGTTTCTTCTTGTTCGAGGCTTTCACAAGTATCATCATCGGTGGTGTTCTCTGGAGATGCCGAAGATAATCGATGGGAGTTATCAGCAGCAGCAGCAGAACTGAGCATCATCTTCTTATGTGGGAGGTTATGGTGATAGCTGTGATGAGCTGACTGAATTGCCTTCTTTTCGGTTATTGCTGAAAAAATAAAACGATCATGATTACAAAATAAAACAAAAAATGATTTGTTTTACCTGAGGTATTAATGAGAGGAGAACTCGAAGAGCTGAGAATGTGGTCAATGTAGAAGAGATGCGGCGGAGAGGAAGATTGTCCTGACTTTTGTTTAGTTTTAGCTGCTGCTGCCTGGAAGCTGGCAAAGAGTGCTCCATTCTCCTTGAGACAGGATGGATTCACCTCTCTGAATCCATTGTCGATCGACGTCACCATCTTCCCAGTCGGGGCACTCGCCGTAATCGCCATCATCAGCCGAGGCGTCATCATTTCGAATTTTGTTGGATTGAATCCTCAGGCAGGCGGGCGGGCACTCAATTCGATTACTTCAGCAAGAGCAGCAAACTCTCGATTTGTTATTACTACTTATTTATCGATTATTGCTATATTCTGGGTTTTCCAAGAAGGCAGTACTGCTGCTGCTGCTGCTGCTGCTGCAACACTGATTCAAAATTTAAATTCACTTGGGCGGAAAAAACGACGACGACGACGGCGACAAAACGGGAATTTAATTTCCGTTTAATAATAGTGCGAAAATTGCCAAAGAAGCTTCTTCCACTTTCTCTCTCTTTTGGTGTTATTTGCATAAACAATTCTAAATTAAATTTAAATTCACCACTTTAGAGAGAGGCAAAACGGTGGTGGTGGTGATGGTAGTGCACTGCTGGACACAGTTGAACACAGTGCTGCTGCTAGGTTTACTTTTCCGGTTATGTAAATTGAGTGGAAAAACGAAGGAGGAGGGAACGAAAAAAGGTCAAAGATGATATTAAGAGAAAAGTTGGCAGCGAAGAAGACTTTTCAGAACAAAGTTAAATTTGAAGCAAGCAGGCAGAGAAAGCATATGCAAATTTGGGGGCACCCACTTTGCTGGCCGAGGATCACAAAACACACACACACTTCTTTAGCTGGGGCAGAAAAGTTTCAATTTCTAAATTTCAAATTTTCTCACTTTCAGCCAGTCAGTCGGTGGCCGTGTCTGCGGAGAGAGTGAGTGAGTGAGTGGTCGTTGACGAGTGAGTGAACTGAGAACTGAGAGCTGAGAATGAGACAGTACCGAGCACTACCGAAAAGTAGACCTCATTTCTCTCTCTCAAACACTCGTCGACGGTCTAATCCAAACACACACTCACTCATTCACTTACACACTTACACACTGCAAAGCTAATTAGCCAGTGAGGGGCGTTTGGTGCAGTTAGAGCAGAGCAGAGGGTGCAACACACTGAACACTGAGAAAAAGAAAAAGGTGGAGTTAGAGTCCAGTTCAGTCTAGCCTGCGCAGCTAGACTCATAAAGTGAAGCTCTCTCTCTCTCCCTGAGAAGTTGTAGAAGTAGTGTGTCAAAATGCACAGTGCTCAAAATGTTAGGTAAGGTATAAATCTCAGTGCTCACAACAGTGGCCACAGCCTTACCTGTCTGCCAGTGAGCAATATTTGCATAATGTGTGATTAGGAGCTAATTTGTCCGTGTAAAATCTTAAGCTCTAGGTGGTGGCATTTAATCGCAGCTGAAGAGGAAGAAAGAAAGACAGATCTTCATTGATTTAAGACAGACAGACAAATTGGACAGAGCCTAATCTCTGCCTGGTCTCACCAGGCTAATGCAGTGTCACTCAATCGTCTGTCTGTCGAACTGACTGGCTGACTGGATTACCCAAAATTACTTAACAAAACTGCGTCTTCTTCTTCTTCTTCTTGGATTGCACAACTTTGATAATTCGGTAATTCTGTCTGCCAAGTAAATTAGCTCAGTGTCCCAGTGTGCAGACAACAACAACGGCTGACGGTGCTGCTAATCTGACAATTAGCTGAAGACTGTCCATCAGAAGAGAGCAAAAAATGCTGGCGCCAACAAATTAGCCAGCCAGTCAAACTGATGACTTGATCTAATCTAATTCAGCTGGTAATTGAAAAGCGGCGCGCTAATGGCTGAAAACAGTTGTTAAATCTAGTCAGCAGGCAAAGTGTCCACTTGACAAAACAATGTGCGACACAACAACAAAAAACCGACACAATTTTACGCGTGTCCAGATCAGCGTGGACATCTGACAGAAACAGTCACAAAAACTGCTACACTTTAGGATCAATTGAAAGAGGCACAATCATCATCACTAATCACTGCTCACTCAATCGTTCGCACTGATGAAGTGGGCACCATTGTGTGGTGCAGGAGCACAAAAAAGAAGAATGGACCTAGCAGCAGCAGCAAAAAAGTGGTTCAGCAAACAAAAAACACCGTAAACAAATCGAGGGCAGATCAACTTAATCGATTGCAGCCGCTTGCACAGCAGCAACCTTCATTGAGACAATTTTCAGTTAGAGCAGAGCAGCAGCAGCAGCAGTCGAGCTTGATTGCACATTTCACAACATGTTGCCTTTTGTGAGATTGTGAGAGAGAGTGAGTAAGATTGAAGAGAGTGCCCGGACAAAGGTCTCTCAGCAAGCAGACTCGAGTACAAGTAATTAGCTCCGGCAATTGAGAGAGAAGAGAGCTAATAGAGTGCTAACGGAGACGATAAGCCAGCCAACTAACTAGGACCGGACAACTAGAACTAGCTCTCAGTCTCAGTTCACGGACGACTTGCTGGCGGAGAATGGAGGGGATTAGTGTCTCCTCGAACTAACAACATCGATCGAACTGAACTGAACTAAACTGAGGAGAGCAGACACTCACTTACCAGCTCTCTTGTTGTTCACTACCACCACCGTTGACAATGGAAAGCACTTAAAAGACAGCTCAGTCTCGATCGCTCGCGCGGGCGCGCGGCTCGCATTAGGCACTCATTTAGCACAACACAACATCTCACTCTCTGAAAAAAGAAGAGAAGAAACCTGAGGAAAAGGAAAAGGAAAAGAAGAGGGGTGAGCTGAGCTGAGCTGAGGGGCAAGCCGACACCGACGACGACACAAAACCTGAGCAGTGGATAATGCTGCCAATTTAGAAGGCTAGCCAGCCTACTTCACTTCAATCAAAAGTGAATCCAGTTAACCGTAAGAACAACAGACAATGGGCACTGCTGTGGGAAAGTATTAGCGCAATTGGGGAGAAGGAGAGGAGAGGAGAACTTTCAGGCAGTCAATCGATTCAGGCACATCGGCAGAAGTTCTAGTGAGATTTGAGAGGGGAAAGAAGCGAGGAAAGGAGACGCTCTCCCGCTAATTGAAACTTGATCGTACCTCGGAAATCAAATCAGTGCTCAACTTAGCACAGCCAGTGTGACTTAACTGTGAGTCGGGCTAATTAGACTCTCAAATGCTCCAGGCTTTTTTATCCGGGGGGATCGCTTTTATTAGGTCTCGGTTGGTGCTGCTGCTGCTGCCTTCTGTTTACTTTTTAGAAGCAGTTGAGCAGTTTGGTGAGCAGCTGCAGAATGAGCACATTTCCCACAACCAATAAAAATCCATAGTGCTGCAGCAGCAGTTGAAAGATATCCAAACCAGAGAAGAGAGAGAGAGAGGGGGGGAAATGCATCGAGATTTTGATTTCGTCAAAGTTTTTCAGCAGTAGTTCAGAGAGACCGGAGAACTGAGTATTCCACCATCACCACCAGGTAACACATTTGTAGAGAAGGAAAAAGAGATTTGAAAAAGAACAACAAACAACGATGACTGAACTGAGATAAACAAAGTAGAAGCTTCTCAGCACATCAGCACACGCCTAGCGTCTTGTACTTGAGCAGCGGAATGAGCGAGCTGACGACGCCCACAAAGCCCACTGTAAAGGGCGAGAAGGCGACCTTCCGCGAGGCGTTCATCGAGATGACCGCATCGCAGAGGTTCTTCAGCACCTCCAGCGTCAATGAGCGATTGACCATGGCAAAGTGAAGGAGGTGGCGGGCGGTGGCCGAGGTTCGGTGGCGGAGGTAGGCGCTGTAGCTGCCGTCAGTGCTGGTTTCGAAATTCGAATTCGAAGATGATCTTTTGTTAGAAGATACCTGAAGATGGTGTTGGTAGGCCACCGAGTCAAAGGAGCGGAGAGGGGCGTTCGCCCAGATAATCTGCATCTGGTAGAGGTGCTTGGCGAGGAGAAGGAGCGTCGAGTAGAGCCAGTAGCTGTCGCCCATCACCGCGAAGCGCTCCTCATTCACCTTGATCACGCCCAGCTTGGAGAGCCAGACGAAGTGGTCGCAGAGGAGGTAGAGGCCGTCGGCGATTTGGGCCAGTGATAATGTGGTGCGGAGGAAGGCGTCCTGGAGGTGGACGGAGCGGAGGGCGGCATTGAGAGATTCGAGGAACTTGCCGAAGCGGAGCACTGAAGGGGAGAAGAAAAAGTCGAAGTTAGCAAAATAGAAATGGAAAACCAAAACACTGATGTCTTACTCTGCCGCGAAAAGCTGATTGCACTTTCAATCTTCTTCAGCTCGTCCACCTGGCCTCCACTAGTTCCTTGCCTCAGCGACCAGAGAAGTCGAGTGCCGTACTGAATTAGCCTGCAGAAGAAGAAGATCAGAGATCTTATTTACGTGTCTTTAAAACAACAACAACAACAACAACAAACCTGAAGACCTTGTCGCGCGCCTCCAGCTGACTGTTGAACTTGTAGACTGAGTCCATTTTTGAGCAGAAGAAGATGTAGTAGATAAAAAATACTGGTAGATTTGTTGAAAGAAGAAGCTCGTTTGGGCAAACAATTTCTGAAAAGAAGGTAAGCTCTTGAGAAAGGAGAAAAACCCAACAACAAATTAAAATCCAACGACGAGCAACAGCAGCAGCAGCTGATTTGGGCGACAAATCGTCGAGTGGACATGTGCACGAAAGTGGCAAAGGCTTCAAAACGGTCCGAGTTTAAATACTCCAAACTGAAAGGACCCTAGAGACAGAGAAGAATTCTCTGATGAGAATTTATTAACAGGAGAGTCAACAATTGAGGAGTAGAAAACAGAATGAATGAAGATGACAGTTAACGACAGTGTGTTGGTGTTCAGTATTCAGGAACTACCGAGGAGCTCGACGAGAGTTTTCGAGCTGGCCTGGCACTCAGCCAGCAGCACCTGATGCTTCTGATGCTTTCCGGGATCCAGGTGGTCAGGGTGGCGGCAGAGATCGTTGTGGCAGACGGCCCTCAGAAACAGTGGAGTGGGCTGACTATCATCATCTGCAGTGTTGAAGGTGTGGTCGGCCGGCAGAATTCGAACAAGGCTTTCGGGAGGATGTGACGGAGGAGAGAGGTACAGAGTGGGATCGTCTAGAGAGAGGTTGGCCACCAGATTGGAGACCACTGATAAGGAGGAGGAGGAGGAGGAATGGGAAGGAGAGTAGGCAAAGGCGCCATTCTTTAGGTCAGCTCTCCTTCTATTCTTCTTTCTCTTTGCCGCCGGTGATTTCAATGGGGAAGAACTACGGCCGCTTTCTACTTCAGAAGTTCTTTTTAGTGATAGGGCATCGGCAGCTGTGGGGGATAATTCAGAGGGATTTGACACATCACCGAGGGTGGTCATCTTCTCCAAATTGGGATTGGGAGCAGGTGGGGGTGGAAAAGGTGAACGATTGAGCTTTGACTTTTTGAGCTTTCGGAATCTTTGGGCAGCCTTACTCTTGGACTTTGGTGGTGGTGGTGGTAGATCACAGTTGTCGTCGTCGTCGGTTGAAAGCGGGATGGGAAACAGGTTCACAAAGTTGTCCCCAACTTCCTCCTTCTTCTTTTCCTTTGGCTTCTTTTTAGAAGGAAGGTGGTCATTGTTCAGACCTTCCTTATCTAGACTAGGCTCGGTTGTCTTTCTCTTCTGAGCACCGTTTTCATTTGCATTTGCCTGTCGTCCCGTGGTGACGCAATCCAGCGAAATGGGCACCCGACCATCGTCGGGGAAGAGCAGCTGCCGGGCATTCAGCCTTTCGTAGCCTCTCAGGCTCAGCTCTTCGAAACTCAGGTGATGCAGGTGATCGGGTTCGTTGTTGACGAGCCAGGCGAGCATGGCGAGGGCCGCCTCGCTGGCCGCCGCCTTCTTCTTCAGGCCGACGCCGTTGGCGATGAAGCTGACGGTGTCGATGGTCAACTGGTGGAGCAAATAGAAACCAGGGATTAGTAACATCACCGGAGAAAAAGAATCTCCAAACCTCGCAAGAAAAGGACCGTGCAATGGCCTGGCCCTCACTGCTAGAGGTGAATTCGTAGACGGGCTTCAGCTGTCTCTTTGAACACCAGATCTGCAGTATTTGCTTGGTGGGTAATTTTTCGGAAGAGGAGGACATTTTCGGTGGGAATGTTACAGTGGAAGTGAGAAGAGTGGGAAAACGGATTCCTTTATATAAGCTTGTTCGGGTATTTTCGGCAGTTTTGCTGTCGAGAAAGAAAAAGAGAATTTCTATTTGCCTGCTCCCGGTTAAAGTGTGCTCGTTATTGATTACTTACCGGGGGTGACTCTGAAGTCGTAATGATCACATTGCGTGACGGCAGTGGTGGTGGTGGTTTGATCAAATTGATTTTTCAAAAATAGCAACAGTCACACTCGATTGTCTAAAGAATAACTTCAAAAGCTCAAATTCAATCTCAAGAAACGATGATGAAATTGGGAATCGCAAAAGTAAACAATTTTTTGCGCACTTTTCGGAGCGCTATTTTCACACCGCTCCTTCTGCAGCAGCAGCAGCACTTTTAGCAGCCACCTCAGTGTCAATAGTAGCCCTGACGCACGTGCGACAGCTGCAGCGGCGTGTGTTTTGGATTCTGTCTTCTGTGATTTCTGAATTTTATTTAGAACCTTCCTCTTCTTCATTTCCAAAAACACCCGAAGAAGAAGATGAAGTTCTCCTACAAGTTCCAGAATCTCCTGGGCTCCGTCTACGACAGCGGCAACCTGGTCTTCTTCCCCGACGGTCGCGGTTGCTCAGCCCTTGCGGGAACAAGGTGAACGTCTTCGACCTGAAGAATGGCCGGAGCGAGGCGCTGCCGCTGGAGATTCAGTACAACATCGCGCGGATGGACCTCAGCCCGGATGGCGCCCTCCTCTGGTGGCCACGGAGAAGGTGCAGCTGATGCTGGTGTCGATGATCAGCGGCGGCGGGACGGTGCTCCACCGAAAGGACTTCAAGAACATGGGCGGGCGGATTGCCGATCTAAGTTCAGCCCTGACGGGCGGTACTACGCGGTCTGCGGAGCCAGCCAGGTCAACGTCTACCTGACGCCTGGATTCATCAACGGCCGAGGTGGAAAAGGAGGTGGTCGAACACTGACCGCATTTCGAACACATCGCATCATCAAGGCGAGCTACGAGGAGGCAACTTCGATCGCCTGGAACTCCACTTCACAGCTTCTACTGGTCACCAGCAAGGACTTTAGCATGCGCGTCTACCCGATGGACAAAAGCCTAAACACTGGTGAGGGTGAACAAAAAGCCCTCCTTCCTCGCTGTCTGACGCTGACCGCCCACAATGACCTCCTCGTCGGAGCTTCTTTTCCGGCGACAACGACCAGCCGCTGAACATCTACAGTCTGGCGAGGAATGGCCAACTCTTCACCTGGGGCTGCAATTATTCATCCTTGGAAGATCTAACAAAGAAAAAGAAACCTTCAGGTGAAGGGGATGAGGAGGAAGAGGAGGAAGCCCAGTCGTTCAACTACCGCATCGAGCGGAAGAAGTACCTCTTCGAGGACCTGAAGGAGAAGAACTCCACCACTCGGCTGTCCGCCTACAGTTACCACGCGGCGGCAAAGCTCCTGGTGGCCGGCTTCAACAACGGCGCCTTCATGCTCTACGAGCTCTCATCATCCTCAGATTCATCCTCTGCCATCATCCTCATCCACTCTCTACAACTCTCCACCGGCGGCCCCCTCGCCAGCATCGTCTTCAACAGCACCGGCCACTGGATCGCCCTCGGCTCCAGCGTCGGCCTCGGCAACAAGTACGACCTGGAGCGGGAGCAGGCGGAGGAGAGGAGTTCGCAGACGCAGCTAGTCGTCTGGGAGTGGCAGAGCGAGTCCTTCATCCTCAAGCAGAGCGGCTACTCCAACGGCGTGACGAACTCCTACGAGTGCCTCGCCTACTCGCCCGACGCCTCGCTGGTGGTCACCGGCGGCACCGACGGCCGCATCAAGGTCTGGAGCACCTTCAGCGGCTTCTGCCTGTCCACCTTCTCCATCGAGCACAAGGGCCCGGTGACGGCGGTGGAGTTTGTGCCGGGGAAGAGCGGCAAGGTCTTCCTCAGCGCCTCGCTCGATGGCACGGTGAAGGCCTTTGACCTGAACCGGTACCGGTGCTTTCGGACGTTGGCCGCGCCCAGCGAGTCGAAGCCGGCGCAGTTCATCTGCCTGGCGGTGGACAACCTCGGCGGGGACTTTGTGGCCGCCGGGTCGCACAACTTCTTCGAGATCTTCCTCTGGTCGCTGAAGACGGGTCGGCTGATGGAGATTCTCACCGGTAAGTGTTCTGTTTACATTTCGAAATTCTCTTTAACGCCGCCTATTTCCACCCCACCCCACCCACTCTCAGGTCACGAAGGCCCGGTCGCCTCGGTCAAGTTTTCGCCCACCACCAACACCCTCTACTCCTGCTCCTGGGACGCAACGGTTCGAATTTGGAGCCTCTACGAGAGCGGATCGAAGTGCACCCGCGAGGTGATCAAGCTGGGCACTGATGGCCTGGACCTGGCCGTCCGCGGGGATGGCGCCCAGCTGGCGGTGGCCACCCTCAACGGCGCCATCACCTTCTTTGACGCCCATTCAGGAGAGCAGACCGGCGTTGGCATTGAAGGCCGCGAAGACCTCGGCGTGGCCCGCTACCGCGGCGACGTGGTGAAGCAGCAGAAGTACCGGTACTTTAGCAGCGTCGCCTACTCCGCGGACGGCGAGTACGTGATCGCCGGCGGCCGAGCGAAGTACGTCTGCGTCTACGCGGTCCGCGAGAAGCTGCTGCTGAAGCGGTACGAGATTTCGAACAACCTCTCGCTGGACGGCTTCCAGGAGTTTGTCAGCAAGCGGGCGATCGCCGAGTTTGGCTTTCACCTGTCGGTGGTGAAGCACCGCGAGGACAACGGCGGCCTGGCGCCCATTGCCCTGCCCGGCGTCACCAAGAGCGACCTGGCGGACCGGCAGCTCGCCCCAGTGATCGCCGTCCACCAGATTCGCTTCTCGCCGACGATGCGCGCCTTTGCCTTTGTCTCGACGGAGGGCGTGCTGGTGTACTCGCTGGACCGGGCGCACCTCTTTGACCCCTATCAGCTGGAGGCCTCGGTGACGCCGGCGGCGGTGAAGAGGGCCCTGGCTGAAGGAGAAGCAGACCTCGGCCAGGCGGTGATGATGGCGCTGAAGCTCAACGAGCGCAGCCTGCTGGCGGAAGCCGTGGAGGCGGTGCCCCTCGCCCGAATTCCCCTCATCTCCGCCGCCCTCCCGCTGAACTACGTCGAACGGCTGCTCGCCCACCTCGCCACCGCCCTCGAGTCCACCGCCCACATTGAGTTCTACCTGCGGTGGGTGGGGGCGTTGCTGAGCGAGCACGCCACACTGCTCAAGAGCTCGGTGGTGGGCGTGACCGCTGGTATGGCGGCTCCTCGGAGCGGTCGCTGGTCTCCACGCTGCGGCACCTCGCCCAGTCGCTGGGGCGGCAGCAGACTGACCTGGGGAAGGTGTGCGAGCAGAACCGGTACCGGCTGAGATTTGCCGACGCCGTTTTGGCTCGGCACCGGCCGAAGAAGGAGGTGATGGAGGTGGAGGAAGAGGAGGAGGAAGAAGATGAAGAGGAGGATGAAGGACCCGAGGCGATTGAGGTGGACGAGTGATTTTATGTTCTTCCTACTCTTTGCTGCTGTAAATAAAACGTCTTTTTTTGATTTCCTAAAATTTGTTCTCTTTCTTCTTTTGCTGGTGACCATATCGCCACCTGTGTGAGCTTTTCGAAGAAGAAGAAGTTTTGTACAGCAAAAAAGTTAACGGCACTTTTTCCACTATCTCGCTTTCCTCTCGCTCTGACTCGGCCATTTCTCGAGCAGACAGACTTCGACTGCAGCAGCAGCCAAAACAACAACAACAGAAGTCTCTCTTTTCACCCCAACTTTGCACAGAAAAGTTTTATCTCCTCTCCCCAACTGCTACGATTCAGGCCACGACGCAGTATCAGCAGCAGCAGCAGCAGCAGCCCTCCTTCCGCTGATATTAGTCAGTCGGTGGTGGTGATGATAAATCACCAGTTTTAGTGGTAAGTAGCGAGAAGAAGAGAGTAGCTTCGGCGGCGCCGTTGAATCCGTTGATGAGCGGCGGCGGCGGCAGTTACGTTCTGTCCGAACAGTGCCCACAGCGCTTCTTCTGCTGCAGCCTGCGCTGCACTGCTGCTGTCCACGCCACATGTTTTTGCATCATCTCCAGCGCTGATTGCCCAGGCCACTGCCGTCGACGACTACACAAATCCTCACTGTAGAAGTACAAAACAAAATAGAACACACACAGCGAAAAGGACTCAGGTTTCCGAATATCTTCGAACCCCTCCCCCCCCAACTCCACAGTTGCCTTGTGTGTGCTCCGGAAGCTATCACAAATCCTGGTTCAGGCCCACCTTCCACCCACGCCGGATGAGAGCAACTATCAAGATGAATCTGGACATCATCGCCAACTTCTCCAAGCAGTCGGATCCGCTCCAGCAGAAGGCGGTAAGTGGTGACTTGATGAAGGTCTTTTAGAAAGAAAGCCTTTTCATCACCATCATCCCTTTCTTTTCCCCCAGGTGTTCGAGTACTTTGAGTCGCTGAAGAACAACCCGTTCGGCTGGAAGTTGTGCGCCGAGACGCTGCTCACTGATTCGATCAAGGATGAGTCGGCCATCTTCTTCTGCTTTCAGGTTATTGAGGACTACATTAAGACGAGGTGCGTTTACTGTTTTTGTTTGGAGATTGTTGTTTACCAACTTCTATTTTTATCAGGTACCCAATGGACAGCGAAGAGCACCGCCAGGCGCTGAACCATCTGGTGCTGTCGCTCTTCGAGCAGGACCTCTTCACCTCGAACTTCCTGCAGAACAAGTACGCCCATCTGGTGAACGCCATCTTCCTGGCGGACTACCCCGCTCAGAAGTGGAACAGCTTCTTCAAGGACTTCCTGGGCCGGTGCGACGGCCGCTCCAAGTGCGACATCTTTCTGCGCATTCTAACGCAGATCAACCTGGACATTGCCGACCGGGACATTCCGCGGACCAATAAGGTTTGTTCTTGGTTGAGGAGGTTTTAAGAAACCATTTTTACTAAAATCCCTTATAACAGGAAATGCAAAGAAACACTGTGATCCGGGACGCGATGCGGGAGACTTGCCTGCTCGATTTGGCGCAATTTTGGCTGCACATAATCGTGAGTGCCACTAATGTCTTTTGTTTACATTTTGTTTACCGATTTCTACTTTACTTCCTCATCACAAAATAGAACACCTACCGGGAGACCTCGCCGCCCACCGTCTGCCTTTGCCTGGACGTGATCGGCGCCTACGTCTCCTGGATCGACATCAACCTCATCACCAATGACTCCGTCATGAGCAACCTCTTCAGCCTCTTCACCTCGGAGCTCTTCCGCGCGGCCGTCACCGACTGCTTCAACGCCATCCTCCGCAAGGGCATGGACCCCTTCGCGAAGACGGCCATCATCGAAAACTTCATCAGCATAGACTTCATCAAGGTGACGTTGCGGGAGGTTTTCGTGCAGCCGACCACCACTGAGGACAGCCTGGAGTTTGTCTCCAAGTTTGCCCAGCTGATCAACACCATCGGCACGGAGTTGATTGAGGCCTATCGGAAGGTGAAGGGCAAGACTGGTGGCGGAAGTTCTGGTACTTCATCGTCAGCTTCAACTTCAGCAGTGACCAGCAACGGCAGCGAAGTTCAGGCCCTTTCCGTCATCTCCGCCGCCATTGAGGGCAAGTTTTCGCTGCTCTGCCAGTGCCTGGCGCACGCAGAGCTGGCCGTTGCCCAGCGGGTGCACTCCTTTGCCCGCGACTACATTCAGTGGATCAAGAAGGAAAGCGAAAAAGATGGCGGCGCCCTATGCGAAAACAACAACAGTCAAACCGGAGAGCTTCTCAACGAGAAGACGGCCATTCTCCTCTCTATAATCATCGAAAAGAGCAAGTACCCGCTCGCGGTGAGCGAACTCCTCCTCCTCAGCAGCAGCAGCGGCGACCTCAACAACGAGCCACATGGCGGCAGTGAAACAACCGAGTTTTTTGAAGAGTTTCGCAAATCGACCAAGGTCCTCTTTGACAACCTCCTCCTGCTAAACCCGGCCACCGCGGTAGCCTTTGTCTGCGACAAGATTGTCGCGCCGACGCTGCTCAACTGGAAGACCCGCTCGCTGCCCTTTGCCGACATTGAGGTCGCTCTCTACTACTTTTACCTGCTGGGCGAGAATATAAATCAGATTGGAGTGGTGGTGGTGGTGGTGGTGGTGGAAGCGGCCCATTGAACAACGGAAACATCGACGCGAAGCAGCTCGAGTCGCTGGTGCAGCTGCTCGTCTCCAGTTCGATTTCCGCCTACCCGAACCCGGTGACGCAGGCCTTCTACTTTGACCTGGTCTTTCGCTACTCGTCGCTGCTCAACTCATCTTTGAGCTACCTTCCTCGGCCATACTGATCTCTTTTCTCGATGAGCGGGGGCTGCGCAACTCGAACCGGCGCATTCGCAGCAAGTGCTCGACTCTTTAACAAGTTCATCAAGTCGTACATAAGGGCGAACAAGGGTCAGGAGAAGCCGACCACGGCGACCGCCTTCACCGAGGACATTCTCAAGCGGCTGCAGGACTTTCTGAAGCTGGAGGCCACCTACGACACGGCGGAGTACCTGGCGGAGCTGGGCCTGGTGGAGCAGCTAGGCCACTCGAGCTATTTGGTTTCTGCGGAAGCGGCCGAGCGGAATGGCTTTCCTTGGGCACTTTCACTGGCGGACCAGCTCGCCGTCTACGAGACGGTCACCTTCTCATCATTGGCAGCACACACTATGAGCCCGCCCGGAAGCGAGAGCTCCTCGAGAAGGCGTCTTTGCGCCCGTCTGGGAGGCCTTTGAGACGCGCTACCAGGAGGCGCTGTCGCTGGGGGCGGCCCTGACGAAGAACGGCTTCCTCGGGGGAGGGCGCGCGGCGAAGAGCTCGCTGGTGGAGCAGCGCCTCCTCTCCGCCTACCGCCTCGCCCACTGCATTCACCTCGTCTCGGCGACGTCGCGGGCCTTCTCCAGCGCCGTGCCGGTCAAGTCGGTGGAGGGGCTGCAGGAGCTCTACCTGCGATCATTTGAGCTTTTTCTCAAGACGATGGCCCTCGCCGAGGAAGGTGGTGGTGGTGGTAGTGGAAGTTCCAGTGAGGACGATGGCTCGACGGAAACGCTGCACCTCCTGCAGGCGGCCATCCGCCTCCTCCTCCACCGCCTGATCGTCTGCATCGACGAGGAGGCGATGATTCCCATCCTCCCCAACGCCATCCAGCGGACCTTCCTCTCCGCGGCGGACATCACCGCCAAGTCGCTGCAGGAGCTGGTGCCGCTCTTCAGTCAGATTCTGCCCAAGTACCGCCACAGCTGGCTCTTTGCTCGCGACATTGTGCCCTTTGTGGGGCGGATCTTCTCCCCGCTGGTCCTCCTCTTCTTTAAGCTCATCTACGCGGCGGCAAACTCCGTTGGAGTTGGCGGCGACGCTGAGGCGCTGCAGAAGGCCTACTTTACCTTTGTGAACATAGTCGTGATGAACAATCTCATTTTGGCGTTCTTTGATTTGGGTAAGTTTGTGGTTTTTTAAAAGATTTTTTTGTATCTAACTTTTTTATACTTTACAGACACGCAGCTCATTGAGCAGGTACTGGGGTCGCTGCTCGAGGCGGCGGTCAACTTTCCCGATGGTAGCGTCCAGCGAATGTGCTATCAGACGGTGGGGAAGCTGGTCGAGATTTATGGTAAGTTTAGTGATAACTTTTTTTCCCTTGGCAGTTCAGTGACCTTTATTTCTTTTTCAGGAAACGACCTGCAAGTACCTGAAAAGCAGAACCGCCCTTCGAACGCCCTCTTCATCGCCTTCATCCACAAGTCGCTGGTGCTGGGCTGCCTGGTGGGGGCGGCCCGGCGCGCCGCCGACGACTACCCCACGACGATGGAGGCGGTGCTGGTGCTGCGCAAGCTGAATGCCCTCCTGCCCGACGAGCAGCTGGCGGCCTACCTGCGCACCGACCTCCTGCCGAAGCACTTTCCTGCACCGGAAACCGGAGCATGGGACCAGCTCCTGGCCCTGCTCCTCCTCGCCGACCTGAAAGGGTCGAGGAAGGCGTTGAGGGCGGCGCTGCAGGCCTCGAACCTGCCTGATGCTACGTAGCACTACAACTTTACATAGACTGAACTTCAATTGCCGCCTCATCTCTAGCTTTGTTATGTCTTTTACGCATTTCTTTCTTTTCATCAATTTTTCCGCCTCTCATCAAGCTTACCTGTGTGTTGCTGCTCGTCTCGTCTCTTGTTCATGTTTCTGTTTGTGATAACTTTTTCTTTTTTCTACCTTTCTCCCAAGCTTCACGCCCATCTTTTACACCCTGCATGTTTTTTTCTTGGAAGCTCTAGATTATTTTCTTTTCTTCTCTCTGACTCTTTTGTACAACATCCCCACACGCCTTCTCCTTTGTCTCTCCCACTGTGATAACTCTACCCAACTCTTTACTTCCAACTCTTTTCCTTCAGCTCTTCTTCTTTTGGAGGGGGAAAGTTCAAACGCTCACAAGCACACACACACAAAAACACATATTTAGTCTTTGGCGACCGTCTCATACTCCTCCTCTACCACCACCACCAGCTGTGCACTTTTGTATCCTGCTTTTGGCAAAAACTGAAAAACAAGTTTGAAAAAATTTCGATTTTCGAAAATCAGGTCAAATTGGCGGGTAGGACGCCATCTGGCGGCTCTGCTAAAAGCCACGTTGGCACTGCGCAGCGTCAGCAGCCAGTCAAGTCAATGCCAAGGCGCGCGCGAAAGAGCGAGCAAGATGTGGAAAGAAGGAGAGAGAGAGAGAGAGAAAGATAGAAAGAGAGCCTGGATAACGGGCGACACTGCGGCAGTTGCACCTTGCCCAGTTCAGTTGCTGCAATGCAGTGTTTGGCTGCTGCTGCTGCTGTCTCTCAGTGATGCTTCCCTTCCCTTCCCTTCCCACTACTACTCGAAGAAGTGTGACGCCTGACAGTGGACAGTCTGGGAAAAAAGAGAGAGAGGGGAGATACTACAGCTACCACCACGAATCATCAGCAGTAGAGCGTGCCTGTCCTCCTCCTCCTCTTCGCCTTTTGCCACTGTTTTGTTGTTTGTTGTTTTGGGTGAATCATTCGCCAACATCACACCATCACCAGCAGCAATTTCGAAGGCTCATTTGAAGAGGAAGAAGGCATCCAGGAGTGTAACACTATTCTACATCTCTCTTTGGAAGTGTTGTGTTGTGTTTGTGCACAGCATTAGTGCAAAAGTGCCGCTACTGTGCAACTACTACTGTCGCCGCCTTTAAAGAAGTTGGGTTCACGTGAACTGTGTACTTTTTCCTTCAAGTTCTCTGCTTTCACCACTGCACGCCTCCGCTTTTTATCGCCTTTATCTTCATCTTCACCATTGGTCAGCTTCTGAATTTGAATCGTCATCATCATCATCAAAAACATCTTGACCAGCTGATTTGAATTTTGGTGCCTCTTTTGCCTTTGCTGTTCTTTTGGTACTCCTACGCCTTTGGCTTCACCCAAAAGTGCTGTTGCTAAACCCACATTGAATAAAGCCTGAACACTGGTTCGAAACGTCGAACTGAAAAGACGCCGAAGCCTACAAACACCCGCGATCGCTCCCTGTTTTGTAATTTGCCGATTACACGCTTTTATCTCTCGTAGCAGCAGCCAAAAGCTACTGGGCGCCACTCTAGAGAGAGATGTGACTTTCTCGCTCGAGTTGCCTCTAAACAACATCAACGTCAACAACAACAACAACCGCTCTGTGATCATCAACTTTTTCCCTTCTTCGGCTGCTGCTGATGTTGATGCACTACGTAACAAGAAGCACTCACATCTCATATAACTTTCTCCTCCCTTCCTCGCTCTCTCATCAACGACAAGTCAATTCATTCATTCAGCATTAACCTCCTTCTCCTTCTGCTGCCCTGATCACTTGCTCAATTGTACGAAGCTGTTGTGTTTTTTCCAAAAGTGCTACAGAATGACCTTCTAGCATCAAGCAACAACTGCAACTTTGCAATATACGAAGTAAGCAGCTAAATCGCTGTTGTCATTGTCTTGTTTTGATTACCCTTTTCTAACTCTCTCCCTCTCTATCCAACCAGATCAACCACCACCACCACCACCATGGACGAAGTCCTCTCGGTATTTATAGCGAAAACGTCATGCGATCCGGGGGTGGCACGAGACATACTCAATCGTACGTGTGGACCTTTTTCTTTCTCTCGTTGTTTTGATGATGATGATGTTGATGATTACGTATTGTTTCCGCTACGATACCAAATCGTTCAGTTCCGTGGATGAGCCAGCTAGTTCTTCTGTTTCTTCTTCTTTTGCTATCATCAACGGCACTCGTTTTATCAGCAGATTATTTAGACTTTGAGACTTTTTCGCATTCAGACTACTCTTTTCGTATTCAATCAGCGATAGCGATGACTCTCTTTCACTACCTTCGAGCCGGTATCCACTTTGAATTTTTAGCCTTTTTTCTATTTCTTATAAACAGTTTCAAATTACCCAAATAATTAAAATTGCTTTTCCCCTTTCAGATCACAATGGAAACCTCGGCCAGTCGTTGAAGGCCTACTACCGCATGAAGGACATTATTGTCGATGGCGATGAGGATGAGGAAGATAACGACGAGATCATCAGGAACACCACCACCGAAAACTTCAACAGCTACCCAAGGAGGACGGCTGCTGCTGCTGCTCTGAACGAGGACCTCTCGTCCATTTCGAACAGCAACGAACTGAGTCACAGCAGTCAACATCAACATCATCACCAACAGCAACACTTGCTGAACATCACCAACAAGTGCAGCTCAGAGCCGTCGCTCTCCTCGGTGCTCGCCTCAGAAAATGGTGTCAGCGACGGAAACTGCTCAACCATCCTCGGCACCTCTGCCCTCACCACCGCCTCACCCTCGAAGCTGACCAGCTTTCACAACTTTCCCCGAGGCTCGGGACGTGCTGGCGGCGGCGGCGGAAATACTGGTGGTTCCACCAATGGAGGGGACGTCGCCTTCCTGGAGAAGAAGCTCAGCAGAGGGATCAGCCGCGCGGCGGACAATGTGAACCTGGTGTCGAAGGCCCGGTCGGAGTTTGCCGCCGACTTTCAGGTGTCGAGTCGCGGGAGTCGCCTGCTCAATGTGGACGGCTTCCTGGAGACGCCCGACTTTACCTTCACCCTGCCGGACATTTCGGTGCACCAGGCGGAGTTTAGCGACTTTCTGCGGCGGGATCTGATTGAGAAGTCGACGCTGCTGTCGCTGGAGAGCAGCAAGCGGCTCAACTGGTGGTCGGACATTGCGCAGAACCTCTATCCGCTGGTCACCTCGGGGGATGGGAACTGTCTGCTGCATGCCGCTTCTTTGGGTAAGTTTTTTGTTTTAAAAAGGTGGTTTTAAGACTTAAACTTTAACTTCTTTTTTGTAGGAATGTGGGGCTTCCACGACCGCGGCCTCACCCTCCGCCGGGCGATGTACATGCTGCTGTCGAAGAGTCCCTACACGCCGCTCTTCTACCGCCGGTGGCGCTGGCAGACGCACTTTCAAAATATGAAGACCGGACTGACCTTTACCGGTAAGGGAAAATTAAAAAAACTTTAAGATTTGTTTGCTAACATTTCTCTGTTTAGAATCGGAGTGGAAGGCCGAGTGGGAGAACATTCTGCGGATGGCCTCGACGGAGCCCGCTCGAAGAAGTACTGCGACGACCTGGGCGGAGGAGAAGAAAGTGAAACCAGCAACCGCAACTGCTCGACCTTTGAGCTGAGCGGCGGGAAGAAGGAGCCCAATGACTACGAGGAGAAGGCGTACATCTACGAGAGTCTCGAGGAGATTCACATCTTTGTGCTGGCGCACGTCCTCCGCCGACCGATTATCATCATCGCCGACACTATGCTCAAGGACTTGAAGGGTAAGGGTTTTGAGTTGATTTGATGGGTTTTTATTAATTGAAATCTTTTCCCTCCCAGGTGAAGCCTTCTTTCCCATTCCCTTTGGCGGCATCTACCTGCCCTTTGAGTGCTCCGACCTGGGCGGCCTGAAGAAGTCGCCGCTCTGTCTCACCTACGACGCGGCGCACTTCTCCGCGCTGGTCGCCATGAAGAAGGAGGCGGTCGACTCGACGGCTTTGGATGGGGAAAATACCTCCTCTTCCAACACCGGTGAAACCCAGCAACAGCTGCCCTTTGCAATACCGCTGATGGACGTCGACCACAACGTCCTCCCGCTCCATTTTTCAATCGACCCCGGTGAGGAGGTTTTTGCGGCGGCGGCGAAGGCCTCTTCAGCAGCTGCTGCTGCCTCCTCAAATGCTCAATCTTCGACGACCACAACACCGTGGAGGCCCTCTTCGACAACATGGCCAAGTCCTTCGTGCTGACGGAGCAGGACAAGATTGAGCTGCTGAAGAAGTACTTTGACATTGTCAGCTTCTCGCACCTGAAGGCGAACTGCGTGGCCACCAGCCCTCAGCAACAGTCATCATCATCATCACCGGTTAAACAGCAGTCACCGCTAAAGGCAACGACGACCACCACACCACCTCAAAGCTGGTGGCGGAAAAGTCGCAGACGCTGCCGTCGAATTTTGGTCGAAAAGCCTCCGACTTTGTCGATGGCGTCCACCTCATTGCTCACTCTGAAGGAGGGAGGTAAAGAAGGGGGTGATGGAAAAGGGGTGAAGACCCTCTCTCGGAAGTCCTCCGCGAAGGCGATGCTCCAGAAGCCCTTTGTCACCTTTGGGCGGATGAGCAAGCGCATCAAGAAGAACATTGGCCAGCTGGCAAGGCGGTCCGCTTCCTTTCGGATAGGCAAGACGCCGCCGCCCGTTTCCTCAAACTCCTCTACCACCACCGAAAATACTCAGCCGGACTCTTCGGCAGCCTCATCATCATCAACGTTACCACCACCACCTTCAACTGATCAACTGGATTCTTCTCAACCATCCTCATCATCCACGCCCACAGAAGGAAACTCCTCCTCCTCCGCCTACCCTCCTGAATCGATTCACATCAACACCGACAACTCCGTCTTCTACTGCGACACGAATGTGCTGGCGGCGAAGTTGGCCGTCAATAAGCAGCACTCCTACTACGACGACATGATTCGCAATTACCTGAACACGGCTCGGGTCCGCTTCTTCAATGAGAAGCGGGCGCGGAAGCTCAAGGAGGCGACCTCGTCGCTGGCGACGTCGGCGGGAGCTGCTACAACAGCCGCAACCAACACCTCAGTTTCGACGATCGCCTCGGCCTGCTCATCTTCATCTTCATCATCCTCATCCTCATCTTCTTCCTCTTCATCTGCCGCCACGTCCTCTTCGCTGTCGTTGGACGCCACGACGACGACGACAGCAAAGACAACGGCGACAACAACAAACACTGCCACAGCAAACTCCACCACCTCCACCACCACAAATTCCTCCTTTGGCTCATTTGGAGCTCAGATTCGGTGCGTCGCCGGCGGCGCCGACTGCAGCTCGCCGGCCAGCGCCGCCACCAACTTTCTCTGCGCCCGGTGCTTTGAGGAGCAGAAGAAGGCGATGCTGGAGAGGAATTATGGCGCCAAAGTGGTCAACTCCTCTTCAAGCACTTCCTCCACTTCCACATCAACCGTTCCCAGGGTCAGGGTGGAAGGACCACCTAGGTCTCCTCAATCTCCCGTGGGAAAGACCACCACCACCACCTCTTCAAAGTATTCAACAGCAGCCGAGCCACTAAAGTCCTCTAAAATCCTCGAAGAGGAGGCTAATGCTTCCGCGGAGAAGCTGAAGAGCCTCTACTCGCCGGAGAGTAGTCCGCTGTTGGCGGAGCGGAAGAATCCGCTGGTGTCGCTCAGTAGTCACCAGCATCGGGAGTACTGCATTCCCAGTTCACTTTAAACTCTTTCTATTTATTTATATTTCCCTCTCTTTCTTGCCTATGAGATTTGCCTACAACCTATTTTACCTACTACTAACTCTAGCAACTCACTCACTTTCCTTTTCCTTCTCTTTCTGCATTTTGTGCCCCACCTCTTCCTCCTCCTCACCTCCTCATCTTTTCTACCACTCGTTGTTATCATCCTTACTCCCTCTCATCTCTTCCTACTCATTATTTGTTACCTTTCTCTCTTTCTCTTTCCTTCCTTCTTTCTGTGCATTTTGTAACACATCTAGCAAACAAAAAAGTCCTCCTCACCTGGTGCTTTCATCCCAGTGCAAGTGAAAACGAAGAAAAAGAATCGCCGCATCCCCCAACTCAACATAACTCAAATCGCCGTAACCACCGGCAGCAGCTGCAATAGAAACCGTACAAAACAAAACACACACACACACAGCGGACACTCAATTGATTACCACTATTACCTTTTACCTACTACTTTGAATTTTAATAAAGAGAACTAAATATATACACACCAGCTTACCTTGCCTGCCGCTGCTGCTGCTGCTTTCAATCGAATTAAGATGATCCATTTGGAACACGGGGAGAACAAGGAAGAGAAAAGAAGAGAGCGAAATTCCGAGACAGTTCAGTTCTGTTTTCCGGCTTCTATATCATAACAGAACACACACACACAAGCACTGGAGAGGAGCGTGCGCAGACGACGGAGGTGCAGCGGCTATGCTTTTTCTGCCGGGCCGCTCTATCTTTCTCTCTCTCTCTCTCTCTCTCACTCGCTCTCTCGCTCTCTCCTCGAAACCGAGCTCTCTCGCTCTTGTTTTGTTGGTGAATCTATCTCTCTCTTCTACTTTCTCCTACTTCTTCCCCCAACCCTTGGCTCCACCAACACCATCCAACATCAGCAGAAGCAGCTGTGTCCACCTGTCTCCAGGCACCAAAAGGATTCCCAGGATTCGAGGACCAACAAAGCCAAGGACCAAGCCGAGCTTCAGAAGGCCCGCAGAGCGACCCAAAGTTGTACTCGCACGCGCGCGCGCGGCGGCGGCGAGCCGCTCGAGCGGTACTTCGCTACTTTCTACTTTCTACCGTTTTTCTACTCTTCTATTTCTCGCTCTATCGTTGAGAGCTTCTTCGAGGATTCTTCGGCGGTTCTTTGACGTTTCCTTCTTCGACATTCCTCGCTCCCTCGCTTCCCACCGATCTTACCACCACAACCACCAACAACAAACACATCATCACCATGATGCGAAACACTGACGCCCATCTGCCGGACGACCAGCACTACATGCACTACTACTCGAACCCCAATCCCTACATGGTATGTGGTCTCTGCTAGCTTTTTGGTTCTATTTCCGGGTTCTAAATTCTTTTTCTGTTTCTTGTATTCGTTCTCTTTTTATTACTCGTTTTCATTCCCTTTCTCTTTCCCTTTCTCTTTCCATTTCTATTTCTCCAGCCCGCAACTCACTGTGATCCTCTGGGCCTGCCGCAGATGCCGCCGATGGAGGGGCCGCCCGCCAGCCAGGCCCATCTTCACTACATGCACTCGCCGACGCTGCCCTCGCCGACGACTTCAGGAACTGCTGGTGGTGGTGGTGGTCACAAGTCACAGCAGCAACACCTCAGCAGCAAGTCTCGAAACTCGATGAACCACCATCACCTCGGTTCACATCATCAGCAGCAGCAACAGCAGGCGTACCAGCATCAGCAGACTCATCCGATGTCGCCGCTGACGTCGATGAGCTCAATGGCCAGCGGAGTGGGCGGCGGCGGAATGCTCGGCTCGCCGCCGATGATCGACTCCTCTTCAGGGCTGGGCATGAACCCGGGCAGCCCCTACATGAAGATGTCCCAGCAGCAGCAGCAGCAGCACCTTCCACCGCCTTCGCATTCGCCGCATCAGCTCTCGAACAGCAGCAGCAGCAGTGGCCACTACGACACGCCGCCGCCGATGCCTCGCTATGGTCCGCCTCAAGCGGTTCCTATGGGCAGTAGTCATCACCACCAGCAACTCCATCACCAGCACCTCCATTCGCCCAGTCCAGTGGAGCTGAACAACAACCACCACGGCTATGGAGGTACTGCTGCTGGTACGGCAGCCTCTGCCTCTGCCGCCTCCACGGCAAAGTACCTCACCACGGACGACAGCGTCAACATCTCCACGACGCTGACGCACGTCTCCGAGACCGGCTCCGGCTCTGACAGCTCCTCGCATCAGCACAACTACGCGCCCACTCCGCCGCAGTCGCAGCAGCAGCACAGCAGCAGATGAATCTCTCGCCGGTGAATCACAATGGTCACACAGCAATGGCAGCAATGGCAATGGCAACAACAACCTGATGGCCTCCAGCTCACAAGGATACTCGTAAGCGAACTTGCTAATTAGCTTTATCAAAACAAACCATGTGCTAATCAAAACAACATTTCTTCTCCTTCTTCACACACAGACACTCTATGGGTTGCAATCCAATTAACAGCAGCAACAACACCTGGAATCACGCCATGGTGAGCAGTAGTTCGCAACAGATGGTGGGAGGTGCGATTGGTGCGACCAATCACCACAGTCCAAACCATTCCACGTCGGCCTTCTCAGCGCGCGGCGACGCCTCCCACCAGTTCAACTACCTGAACTCCACCAGTGACTACCACCACTCGATCACCTCGACGCCGGTCAGCTCTCAACCGCCGGGTTCGCAGCAGGAGCCCTCGCACTACGTGGCGCTGATGCGCCAGAAGAACGCCCTCATTCACCAGCTGAACCACAGCTCCATCAACAACAGCCCGGCGGTTAATAACAATAACCAAACAGGTGGTGGTGACACCTCGACGTCCTTCAACGTCAGCTCGCTCTCGGCGAAGAATATCGGCGAGACGCCGAAGCCGCCGTCTGCAAAACCGCAGCAGCAGCAGCAAACATCGACGGCAGCTTCGGAGAGCAAAAACGCCAGCGAAGGTGAGCAGGCGGCCATCTTTAAGGAGCCGAAGAAAGGCCTGATCACCGCGGAGAAGCGCAGCGTGGTCGTCTTCAAGGTGGTCGAGCAGATCATCGATCCCTCCACGAAGAACGTCCTCAAGGAGATTGTCCTCAAGAATGAGGAGGTGGTCAGCTCGCTGGGACAGGTGCAATTTGACCTGCTGAACAGCAGAACAATGGCTGCTGGCACTGGCACTGATAGCGTATGCAGCAGCCACGCCATCACCACCACGCCCTCTCACGTGGGCAGCTCCGGTGTCCTGGGGGACATTAGCGGCTTCAGCGCCACTCCTGGGAACACAAAGAGCCTGCTGAGCGGAAACAACAGCCGCAGCTGCAATACCTTTGAGACGAGTGCCACTACCACCACCACCAAAGAGGTGGTAGCAATGGAGGTCGAGGAGGGCAAGCCTGCTCCGGTGGTAGCAACAGCTGCTGCCGAGACTGAAGAGCAAAGCAGCTCGGCGAATAGCGACGACCACAAACGCCTGAATGGAAATGACGCCGCCTCTTCGCAAAATGGGAACAATGATGATGACGATGACGACGACGAGGAGGAGCGCTGTCGGACGGCCCGAGCGCTGCTGGCGCTGCACTCGGTGAACAACACGCCCCCGAAGGTGGAAGCTCCTGCTGCTGCTGGCTGCACCAGCTACCACTGAATCAGGCCTCTCCTCGGTCCTCACTGCAGCGGCGGCCCTCGCCAAGGAGCTAGAGGGCGCAAGTGATACAGTCCCGGCGTTACCACCACCAGCACCACCACCACCTCCAACACTAGTCGATCTCAGGCAGCAGGAGCAACAGCAGCAGCACCGGTTTCGTCCAGTCGGCGCACCACTGACCGAAACAATAACGACACCACCTCCTCCTCTTCCACTATCACCACCGCCACCATCACACCCATCGTTACTGAAACGGTCCCTGAAACGGTCCAAACAGCCCAAGCAGCCCCAGCTCCACCACCGCCCACCCTAGGCCCGCTAAAGGCCGGCCTGAAGGTGATGGCGAAGTGGAAGGACAAGAACTTCTACCCGGCGGAGCTGCTCCGTCAGCTGGAGCCGCACAAGTGGGCGGTGAAGTTTGAGGACGGCGCCGCGCGGAACCTCTTTGAGACGGAGCTGCTTCGGCTGGAGCTGCTGACGGCCGGCCAGGAGGTGATGCTCACCATCTCGGGGGACCTGTGCATACGGGCGGCCATCAAGAGGGTGATTCAGGGAGGAGGAAGTGGTAGTGGAAGTTCTAGTCGGCACTCTTCGCGAAGCATCGAAGTGGAGTTGGTGTACGCGGAGGAGGAGCAGCAGAAGGGCTCGGAAGGCGGAACTCCGAGCACTGTCGTCAGCAAGTCACGGTCTTCAGCTGCCACCACCACCGGGAGCATCAGCAAGCGCCACAAGCTGCGCGACGTCTTTCTCAATGCCGAGCAGAGCTCGGCGATACTGGCCCGCAGCCGGCCCAGCCAGGGCGGGGCGGTCTTTGCCGACGTCGACCTCGATAACATCGTCGTCGGGAAGCGAGCTCGAAAACTACAGGGTACTACTACAACTGCTGAAGGGGCGGCGGCGGCTGCTGCTGTTGCAGCTCCTTCAGCGCCAGCTTCAGCAGCGACTGCAGCAGCTTCAACTTCTGCTGCTGCTGCCGTCGCTGCTCCAGCGACGGAGACGTCCTCAAAGGAGGCAAAGAAGCGAAGTAGTAGTGCGCTGCTGCTACTTCTGAAGCTGCTGCCGCCGCCGCCGCCGCATCGGACACTGAATCCATTGCTTCAAATGGAGGCGGGAGATCTCGCAAGAGGCGAAGAATGGCTGCTGCTGCTGCTGAGACAAAGAGCAGTCCACCACCCCCACCATCAGCAACCTTCATCATCACCATCAGCAGAAAAAGAGACAGTGGCAGAAAATGCTGCTAAAGTGGAAAACAACGACGAAGATGTGGAAGAGATGGAGACCTCCAGCGTCAAGTCGCTGCCCCTCTCGCCGCAGCTCACCGCTCGACCGAACCTAGCGGTGAAGATTACGCCCTCGGTGGTGGTCAAGGGCCAAAAGCCGGTGTCGCAGCAGCAGGTGGTGGTAGCAGCAGCAGCAGCAGCAGCAAACAACTCTGGTGGCGGCTCCAACCAGTACCACGAAAAGTCGCTGGTCGTCTCGCCTCGAGCCAGCCGCTCCGCCTCTATGGCCCTCCACATGCCCGCCAGTGAGCTGGAGAAGATTCTGGGGCCGGTGCCGAGCAAGTCGGCAAACGGAGCAGGAGCAGGTACCGCCACCACCACCACCTCCTCCACCACCACCACATCTTCCTCAGCAACGGGCATCTTTGAGGGCGTCTGCTTTATGCTCACCGCGGGAGCTCGACATCGAGCAGGAGGGGGCAACGGCGGTGGCAATGGCAATGGCAATGGCAGTTGTACCAGCGGTCGACGAGGGAGTGGAGGAGGTGGTGGAGGGAGTGGCAGCGGCGGCGAGAGCAGCGGCTCAGAGGCTCAGGGAGGCCAGCTGCTGTGGGGTCGCGGCGTCGCCGAGCGTTCGGTGCCCTTTGATAAGCTGTACCTGACGAGGCAGATTCTCGCGGGAGGGGGCACCATCTACGACACCTTTGAGGAGATGAAGGTAAGGGGGTGGAAAAGGACTTCTTATCATCTGTTACACACTAACCTTGCACACTTCTTTGCAGGCTTCAGGCGAGGCGGACTGCGTGCTCATCTCCGACACCTACCACCGCTCGGTGAAGTACATTCAGGTAGGGGGGGGGAATTTTTTTGCTTTTGTTTTTTGTTTTTAACCTTTTTTTCACCCACAACTTTTCTCTCTCAGTCCCTGGCCGCCGGCATTCCCATCTACTCGCACCTCTGGATCATCGACAGCTGCAAGGCCGGTCGGCTGATCGGTGACCGTGACGCCTACCTCCTGCCCGCCGGCTTCAGCATCATCACGCACTCCATCTCGGCTGATAAGTAAGTGTGTCCGGGTGATACAGCTGAGGAGGATGAACCAGTATTTGGAACTTCTCTTTTTCCCCTCCATTTAGAAACACCTTCAAGAAGAGCGCCATCCTCTTTCGCGGCATGAAGTTCTACTTTGGCTCGAGGATGGCCGCCAGCCTGGAGAAGCTCTGGTCGCCGGTGCTCACCGCAGCACAGTCGATCATTGTGAAGCAGGACGAGGAGATGCACAAGAACTTGAGCCGTAAGTGGTGATTGGATAACTTTTATGATAAACTCCCTCTTCTAATTTCACCCCTCTCTGAATAGGAAAAATCGTCGACATCATCATCGGCGACGCCACCTGCAGGGAGGAGCTGGTGACGCGAGCGAAGTGCCAACGCGTGCCCCTGGTCACCAGCGAGTACATCGTCCAGTGTCTGATCAACGGGCGGAAGTTGCCCTTTGAGTCGGCGAAGTGCTTCCACTACGACCACACCTGCACCAGCCTCTGTGAGCCCCAGTGAGGAGGGCTCTCTATTTACCCATCATCAACATACCCACCCCAACAAACAAACTTTGCCTCTCCACTTTCATTCTGGTCCACTTTCGAGTCTTCTCTTCAATTTCTTCTTCTACACCTTCCACTTTTATCGTCTCGCAACTATCTTCTCATCTCCTTTCAGTCATTCTCTCTTTTCATTTCGACTACTACTGTGTTCGACGCCACGTCAAGTCTTCTTCCTCTCTTTTCCAACCTCTCTGAACTTTCAACACTGCTGATGCTGTTTGCTCAGCACCCGAGTCACACACACACACACGCCCACATGGAGCACTTTCATTTCATACTTTACACACACCTCCACGCCACGCCACCTCTTTTGTTAGGACTGGTGATTTCCTTATTTTTACCCTTTACTTTCTCTCTCTCTCTCTTAGTT
The DNA here is from genome assembly GCA_024499935.1 of Tyrophagus putrescentiae. Lineage (NCBI taxonomy): Eukaryota > Metazoa > Arthropoda > Arachnida > Sarcoptiformes > Acaridae > Tyrophagus > Tyrophagus putrescentiae. The sequence continues at coordinate 11,399,288 of JAMZRA010000002.1, read as the reverse complement.
TTGTCACTGTTTTTACGTTTCCCACCACCTTCACACGTCTTCTACGACGACCACGATGACCACGACCACCACACCCACTACTTTCAACCTCTACTTTCGCTTCTTCTGTCACAACTTTTCTTTACAGTTTTTTCAGTTTTGCATTTCACCGAACGAACGAACGACCACCACCACCGGCGAAACACCACACAAGGGTCATTATGGACCCATGGCAATTCTCCCTTTCCTCTTTTCATTTTCACCTCATTTTCTGCTTCTCTTTTGACCCTTATGTAATAAAAACTGTTACCACTCTTTTGGAAGCTTTATTTTTTGTCTACCTGAGAGGTTGGCTTTGCTGCTGCCTCTACAGCCGAAGAAGAAGAAAATGTGGTCAGACTGGTCTCTCTCACTCTTTTCAGTCAGGTCAAACGCTGACTGTCTGCTGCTGTTGTCTTCTGCACTCGGACATTATCTGATGATCAGGAGAGACGATCGTCAATGTGTGTGCATGGCGGCAGCAGAGCAGTAGTAGTAGTCACCAGAGCGAAAGAGGTGCTCAGACTGTCAACAACAGACTTGCAATTTTCCTGTTTTTTTCCCGTTACTCGCTCAGATCGGTTTCAGCTTTAGGGTTTCTTTTTCCCTTCACCATTTTCTTTTTTCAGTAGTGATTAGATCGGTGTGCTTTTATCATCATGACCGCCGGCCATGATCTTCAGCCTCAGCATCAACAGGATGGGAAGCTCCTCACCTTCACCGGAAGGGTGGCGGTGATCACCGGCGCGGCGAGAGGCCTCGGACGGGAGTACGCCCTCCTGCTGGCGAGCCGAGGAGCGGCGGTGGTTGGTAGGTGAAGAGATTCTGTGTTCGATTTTCGATTTGCTGTTTTGCTTTTTTCTTTGTTTACCTTTTCAAATTCTCCTCCTTTTCAACAGTGAACGATCTCGGCGGTGGACGTGATGGCAGCGGCGGAGGTAGCGCCGCCGCCGATGAAGTCGTCGCGGAGATCACCAGAGCTGGCGGCGCGGCCGTGGCCGATTACCGTTAGTGAACTTTATTGAAGAGTGTTCTAAATTCACATTCTTTAACTTTTCCTCTTTTGTTTTGGCAGATTCCGTCGAGGAGGGCCACAAGATTGTGCAGACGGCGATTGAGAAGTTTGGTCGCATTGGTAAGACGATTTCTGCTTTTGTTTTTGTCTCTGGCTTGTTTACACTTTTGTTCTTTCTTCACTTCACTTTCCAGACATTCTCATCAACAATGCGGGCATTCTGCGCGACCGCTCGATGATGAAGATCACCGAGGAGGACTGGGGTCTGTTTTTGCTATGATACTTTTTTTTGCTTCTATTTCATCATCACCCTCATCACCACCACAGATCTCGTCCACCGAGTTCACCTCCGCGGCGCCTTCCTCACCACCCGCGCCGCCTGGCCGCACTTTCGCGATCAGCAGTACGGCCGCATCGTCATGACCTCCTCACCCTCAGGGCTGTACGGAAACTTTGGCCAGGCCAATTACAGCTCCGCAAAGCTAGGCCTCCTCTCGCTGGCGAAGACCCTTGCCGTGGAGGGCGCCAAGTACAACATTCGCGCGAACACCATCATCCCCGTGGCCGCCTCCCGGCTCACCGAGGACCTTCTCCCCGAAGATCTGCTGGAGCTCTTCGCCCCTCGCTTCGTTGCCCCCATGGTCGCCTTGCTGGTCCACGAGGCCTGCCCGGCCAACGGCGAGGTCTTCGAGGCGGCGGGCGGCTTTTACGGGCGCTATCAGTGGCAGCGATCGGCGGGGAAGGTCTTCAGCGAGCCGTCTTCAGTGACGCCGGAGGCGATTCGAGACGCCTGGCACGAGGTGGTGGACATCAAACTGGGCAAGGGATCAAGTAGTCCCGCTTCAATGGCGGAGCACACCTTTAAGCTCATTAGTCAGCTGAGGGGCGAAGAGGTCTCTGAAGAGGAAGGGAAGGAGGAGGAGGAAGTTGGAGATGTTATCGTCGAAGACCAGAGAAGATCCTCTTCGGTGGTGGTTTCTGATGAGGGTGATGGAGGCTCTAAAACGCTGCTCACGACGCTCACCCCTCAGGATGTCATCCTCTACGCCCTCTCAGTGGGCGTCTCCACCGCCGATCCCTTTCACTTGCAGTACCTCTACGAGGCGGATGAGAACTTTACGGCGTTGCCCACGCTGGCCGCCTCCCTCTCCCTGAATGCCGTCTTTGAGACGAACCTCTTTCAGGAAGCGATCACCCGGTATGGACTGGAGGATAACTTTATCAAGGTAAAAGTAGATGGAATTTTTCCAATTCTTGATAAGTTGGAACTTCTTGTTTCGATTTTGCTAGACACTGCACGGCGAGCAGTACCTGAAGCTGCTCAAGCCGATTCCCACCGCCGGGCAGCTGGTCTCGAAGCCGCGCATAGTGGACGTACTGGACAAGGGCTCCGGTGCTCTGATTCTCATTGAAGGTAGGAAAAAAGTTGAGTTTATATCAGTTCTAAAACCTTTCCAATTTAGTTCCAACGTACAACACCGCCGGCGAGCTGCTCTTTCTCAACCAGCTCGCTCTATTTATGATTGGCAGCGGCGGTTTTGAGGGTGGAAAGCGGACCAGTGACTATCCGGGCCTAGTTGAAGCGGTGGAAGTGCCCTCGGATCGACCGCCTGATGCCGTAGTGAGGCAGGTCACCTCGGTGGACCAGGCGGCCACTTTCCGCCTGGTCGGTGACAGCAATCCACTGCACATTGATCCGGCCTTCTCTGTCATTGGCGGTACGTACGTTTGTCAGTTTTTTTGGTGAGATTTTTGCTGCTGCTGTTTTTCCCAACTGACTACTTTGCCAATTTCCCGCTGCTTTTGTTGCTGTTGCTGCTGCTGCTTACGCTGATTGCACTGATCACTCATCCGCTGCAATTTTTAGAGCCCTTTCTTCTTTCTCTAAAGGATCCGACTACTTCATTACTACTTCGTACCTATTCACCTGTTCATTTCCTTTTCCTTTTCCTCGTAGCACTCTTGAATAGTAGTGCACTTATCAGCACCAGCACTGGCAATATTAGAACTGCAACTCTTTACAGCTCTCTTTGACGTCAGTGCTTCGCTGTTGAGTTGAGTCTAATTTTGACTAGTGTCGTCAATTTGGGAAGAAAAAGAAGAAAGGAAAAAGAAAAGAAAAGGTTGCGATTGGTTGGGATTTTTGTGTGTCACACTTTTGTAGACGGCGCCCGTCGATCCCCCTCTTCACTTTTGTCTCCTTTTCAGTTGTAATGCTAATTGTCCACTTTTCGACGCGACGACGACCACCTGTTTCCCTTCTTTTTGCCAATTTCTTTTTCTTCTCTCTTTCTCCCTTGCCAATCACAACCAGCACAACTACCACCACCATCGAACTAATAGTGCGACGGTGTGTACTTAGCGTCAGGTTGACAGCAACCAAAGCGGCAGCGGCAGCAGCAGTAGCACCGTAATGACACCGATAGAGGGAAACCGGTCATGCCAACTACTTCTTCTTCTTCTTCAACTGCTGCTGTGCGCTACTGTCCAGGACTACTGCTGCTGAAGAAAAGGCTGTGAAAAAGGCACCAGGCTAATCACCGGGCAATCATATGGGGGCACATCGGCAGCAGCAGCAGCCAAAACAGCAGCAACAGTAAAAGCAGTTATTTTTCTTACTGACTGACTTCTTCTTCTCTTCTTACCTTCCTCACAGGCTTCGAGCGGCCGATCCTCCACGGCCTCTGTCTGCTGGGCTTTGCCGTGCGAGCGGCGCTACGTGAGTTTGCCGGCGGCAGCAGCGTTGATGCCGAGGTGGAAGCGACGGCGTTCGATGCCGCGAAGGCTCGCTTCACGGGCGCCATCATTCCAGGTCAGACGATCGAAACACGTCTCTGGCGAGGTGGCAGCAGTACCACTACCACTACCTCAGGCAGCGACCACCTTACCCGAATCCACTTTGAGTGCTACGCACTGGAGACGGGCAGTCGAATTATCTCCTCGGCATTTGTTGACCTCAAACTGCCGCCGCCACAGTCGACTTTTCAAACTGCTCCGTTAGCTCGTTCAACTCTTCTTTCTCCTGCTCCTGCTTCTTCAGCTGCTGCTCAGTCTGCTCACCACAATTACCAACAGGACAAGCATCTTGATTCAAGGCATTCTACAGCGTTGACGTCGTCCACTACTATCAGCACAGCCACCGGTGACCTAACCGCCGCAGACGTCGCTCCAATGGCTCCACAGGTTGTGGTATGTGTTGATAAGTGATTGAGTTTTTCTTATCATCAAAATCTGACCTTAGGCATCGAACCTTTCATCACAAAAGGTCAAAATTGACGCCATCTTTGGTGATGGAAAGCTTCGCGAGCAGATTCGCGCCAACCCCTCAGTGGTCGCCTCCATTGCCACCACCTACCAGTTCAACATTAGCCTCAATGGAGCGCCCGTTTCAGTGTGGAGTAAGTGTTACTCTAGGAAAAAAAGTTTATCATCTTAATTTTTCCTCAAATGTTTTTTTCTAGCCCTCGATCTAAAGAACGCCCCCGGTGACATTTACCGCGGTCCGCTGGAGAAGGGCACACCAGACTGTGTGCTCACCGTCGAAGATCAGGTCATTGCGGACATTTTTACGGGGAAGGAAGACGCACTGAAGGTAAATGGGAGTTTTACTTTCAGAAAATCATCTTTTTATATTTATTTTTCCTTTCATCAGGCCTTCATGAACGGCCACCTCAAGGTGACGGGGAACATTCTGGCGGCCAGCAAGCTGCAGCAACTTTTTGCCGACAATCTGACAAAAGGGGCTGAAGAAGATGAGCCTTCAACTTCCTCTTCAGGCAAATCACTGGAAGAGGACGAAGCCGCGGACCGGGCCCTGCTCGACTCAGTGCCCATCAGCGGCCTTAAGTCGGACATTGTCTTCACGCTGCTGCGGAACCGGATGCACGAGGAGCCGGACTTTATTCGGCGCATCCGCGCCTCCTACCAGTTCAACATTACACTGAATGGAAAGCCGCAGGCGACGTGGACGGCGGAGAACAAGACCGAGGCGAATGGCTGCTGCTACAGTGGGCCGTATCGAAACGGGAAAGCCGACTGCATCGTCACCGTCGAGGATGAGGACTTTATTCGGCTGATGTTTGGCAAGCTCAATCCGCAAAGGGTAAGTTTTCTTTTAAAAGATTTTAAAAATTTTCTAAAAAAGTTCTTTTGATCAGGCATTTATGCTCGGCAAGCTGAAGGTAAAGGGAAACATCATGCTGCTGCAGAAGCTCAACTCCCTCTGGCTGGAGCTGCTCAAGTCGGGCAAGGCGCCCGAGTTTCCCTACATTATGGAGCTGATGTCCAAGACGGTAAATTCCTACTATCTTATCATCTTATCATGCAGTTTTCAACTTTATCTAACCATTTCTAATTTCATTGCCCCTTTATCAGGACCTCATCCCTGGCCTGCGCAGCGAGGTGATGGTCATCGAGCTGGTGCAACGGCTGATTCGCCTTGCCTACCTCTGCACGGAGGTCGCCTCGCTGGTCGGCTTTGAGGTGCTCAAAAGTGATGGGAAGATTGGGGCGCAGTACAGTGAGTTGGCCTTTTGTGAAGTTTTTATAGAACTTTACTAAATATCCTCTTCTATTTTTTCAGCACTGGACTTCACCAAGACCAAGGTGACGGGTGTCTTTGAGCGCGGCCTCCCGCCACCCGACCCAAAGTACTGCGTGCTGACGATGAGCGACGAGGACTTCTGCCGGCTGACCAATCACAAGTTCACCCTCGTCCAGGCGATCGAAGCTGGTCGAGTCAAAGTTCGCGGAGATGCGACCATTCCCCCGAAGATTGCCATCATCTTCAGTACGCCCACGTCGAGGGTGAAGCTTTGAGGGGGAACCTCGTTCTTCGGTATCTTTTTTTCTATTTATTCTTCTGTTTTATCCTCCCCTTTCTTTTCTTGAGCATAAACTGAGTGACTGAGCGATTCAGACTGTGTAGACTTTATTTTACATGTTGCTGCAAAAAACGACTCTGATGAAGGAAAGACAGAATGCTTTGTATATGTGGTAAGACACTGTTTTGTTTGTACACAAGAGTGGCTTCTTGTTCTTCAGAGTTCTATTCTTCTACTTCAATCCATCGAGCTCTATTTGGACTTCTTTGAGCTGAGCGCCTCGTACTTGTTCTTGCTCGAGTTCCACAGGAAGTAGGGGAAGAGCACCGTGGAGAGGGAGATAAGCAGGAAGGCGCCCCAGTCGTACTGTGAATGATAGAAGAGAAAATGGTTAGCGGAATTTAGAAATTGTGTGTGCGTCTGTTGCTTACGTAGTGGGGCGAGAAGAGCTTGTTGAACTCCTTCAGCGAGACGATGTAGCCCTCGCCGGGCTCGCTGGTGTAGCCGATCTGCACCTCGGCGGCGCCCTCGCTCAGGTAGCTGATCTCGCCGGCGGTGAAGTTGAAGCGGCCGCGGATGCCCTCCAGCGGTCGGACGACGACGGTGTGCGTGACGTTGGCAGAGCTGGTGATAGTGGAGAGGATTTGTGGTTAGAGAAGGTTGGCAATTTCGAAATGGGTTTTCCTTGTCTACTTACGGAGCAATGCGGGGAATGGTGAACTTGGTGGAGCCGCTGATCACCTCGAACTGAGCAGGGGAGAAGGCCGCATCGGTGACCTGGACGCTGGTGGCCGGGCTGGTATGTTTCATGATATAGGATGTCATTAAGGGTAAACATCTTCCAGTGCTATTTCCTTACCTTCCGCCAACATTGAAGATGTTGTAGTGAATGAGAATGTCCTTGCTCTCCACCAGGTACTTGTTGAGCACCTGTTTCTCGACGAGGAGACGCGCCGGCAGCGAGGCGTCCTCCTCCGAGTTGACCGCCGTCAGGGCGACGCTGAAGAGGGCGAGCACCAGCAGGGCAAGGTGGGAGGCAGGTTGCCGGAGAAGGAAGGTCATGGTTCTTCGGGAGGTTGATGTGAAGAGGGTGACGGAAGAAAAAAAGGGACACTGGTTCAAGAAAAAAGGATGGGAACAGATCAGGGAAAATGGGTTGGCAAGGGCAGGCACTGGTTCGGTCACAGGGATGAGAAGACGAAGACGATGTTGGTGGTGGTGAGGGTGATCACAGCGCCTGACGACTACTGGTCAATGCTTGCTGCTGGTGGTGATGATGGTGCCAGCCAGTCAAGTTGGTAAGGAGACGTGGAAAGCGAGTTTGAATCGGTATCTTCTCAATCTTCTCTTCTCTTCTCTTCACTTCTGCCTCTCTGTGTTTGTGTGCACTGTCATGACGAGCCGCAGCTGCAGCAGTCGCCGGTGGTGGCTGACGTAAGCAAAGACCTGAAGACGACGGCGACGGCGGCGGCGGCCAATCTCTGACTGGCCGACTCTCCGCAGAGGACGTTCGGGAGCATTTAAATCGCAAGTGGTCGGATTGGGGTATCGGTTCCATTTTGGAACTGAGGGGGTGGACTGGGGTCTATTTGTTTTTTCCTATGACTTTGGTCATTAAAAGTCTCAATCTAAGGTTCTAGAAACTCCTGCTTTTTATAAGCGAAGCACTTTTGAACTGGTGACGTTTAGCTCAAAAGTGATGAACAGCTTTTGCTTTCCTCATCGAGATAACTACCCTTTGAACTCTAAACATTTCTTTTCCATCATTCAAATAACGTTCAAACATCAGGCGTGAAACCATCTTCTAAACCTTGAACTTGAGAAGATATCAGCTTTCAACTTCAAAGCTGCAGCGCGCGCGTCAAGTCACGCGCTCTATGAGCGGCCGCCATCGGCCAGCGCATAAAAGAGGAAGCAGGTGGAAATAGCAGCACTGCCAGCACTCGGAAGCGTGCTTTCACTCTGCGCCTCTCTCTTCAGTGCGTTTCGCCACACCAACGTTGCACAGGCAGCAGGCTACTCAAACGCGCACCGAACGACACTCGGCCTTTTTCTCATCGTCCGTCGCGCCGTGCAGTCGCTCTCCCTATTCCTCGCTTCTGAGATAGAGAGCACCTCAACCGACACCTTTTCCCTTCACTGTTGCACCCCCCGATCACCCAACCAACTGATCCAAGATGGTAAGTAGATGATGATAATGATGATCACCAGTGTGATGATGTTCGAGCCGGGTTGTTTACCACCCCCGAGCCGCTTCTGCCAGTGCCTAACGATGGCTTCTATTTCCCTCTTCACCACCTCAGGTCAACTTCACCGTCGACGAAATCCGCGTTCTGATGAACAAGAAGCGGAACATCCGTAACATGTCCGTCATCGCCCACGTCGATCACGGCAAGTCCACGCTGACCGACTCGCTGGTCTCGAAGGCGGGCATCATCGCCGGCGCCAAGGCCGGCGAGATGCGCTTCACCGACACGCGCAAGGACGAGCAGGAGCGCTGCATCACCATCAAGTCCACGGCCATCTCGATGTACTTCGAGCTGCGCGACGAGGACATGGTCTTCATCAAGCAGGAGGACCAGCGTGAGACCGGCCTCAAGGGCTTCCTCATCAATCTGATCGACTCGCCCGGCCACGTTGACTTCTCCTCGGAGGTGACGGCTGCGCTGCGCGTCACCGATGGCGCTCTCGTCGTCGTCGACTGCGTCTCTGGTAAGTGCAGATCTGACTCATGTGACCACCACATGTGCTCTCTCTTCTTTCACACAAACCTTCCGATTCTAAATCGATGTTCTCCACCCTCAGGTGTGTGCGTCCAGACGGAGACTGTCCTCCGACAGGCCATCGCCGAGCGCATCAAGCCCGTCCTCTTCATGAACAAGATGGACTTGGCCATGCTGACGCTGCAGCTCGAGCAGGAGGACATGTACCAGAAGTTCACGCGAATCGTCGAGAACGTGAACGTCATCATCTCGACGTACGCCGACGAGAACGGCCCGATGGGCGACATTCGCGTCGACCCCTCGAAGGGCAGCGTGGGCTTCGGCTCCGGCCTGCACGGCTGGGCCTTCTCGCTGAAGCAGTTCAGCGAGCTGTACGCCGCCAAGTTCAAGATCGACGTCGACAAGCTGATGGGCCGCCTGTGGGGCGAGAACTTCTACAACCCGGCGACGAAGAAGTGGGGCAAGCGCTTCGACGAGGGCTACAAGCGCGCCTTCTGCATGTTCGTCCTCGACCCCATCTTCAAGGTCTTTGACGCCATCATGAACTTCAAGAAGGACGAGACGGCGAAGCTGCTGGAGAAGATGAACATCGTCCTGAAGGGCGACGACAAGGACAAGGACGGCAAGAACCTGCTGAAGGTGGTGATGCGCACCTGGCTGCCCGCCGGCGACTCTCTCCTGCAGATGATTGCCATTCACCTGCCCTCGCCCATTACCGCGCAGAAGTACCGAATGGAGCTGCTGTACGAGGGCCCGCACGACGACGAGGCCGCCGTGGCCATCAAGAGCTGCAACCCCGAGGGCCCGCTGATGATGTACATCTCGAAGATGGTGCCCACCAGCGACAAGGGCCGCTTCTACGCCTTTGGCCGTGTCTTCTCCGGCACCGTCGCCTCGGGCCAGAAGGTGCGCATCATGGGCCCGAACTACGTGCCCGGCAAGAAGGACGATCTGGTGGAGAAGGCCATTCAGCGGTAAGTGACGATAATTTGGAGTTGTTTGTGATGATCCGGTTTCTAATCTTTACCCACCTGTTTCAACTATTTCCACCCAGAACCGTTCTCATGATGGGCCGCTACGTCGAGTCCATTGAAGACGTGCCCTGCGGCAACATCTGCGGCCTGGTCGGCGTCGATCAGTTCCTCGTGAAGACCGGCACCATCAGTACCTTCAAGGACGCCCACAACATGAAGGTGATGAAGTTCTCGGTGTCGCCGGTCGTGCGAGTGGCCGTCGAGCCGAAGAACCCCGCCGATCTGCCGAAGCTGGTGGAGGGCCTGAAGCGTCTGGCGAAGTCCGATCCCATGGTGCAGTGTATCATTGAGGAGTCGGGCGAGCACATTGTCGCCGGCGCCGGTGAGCTCCACCTGGAGATCTGTCTGAAGGATCTGGAGGAGGACCACGCGCAGATTCCCCTCAAGACGTCCGACCCGGTGGTGTCGTACCGAGAGACCGTCTCCGAGGAGTCGGAGATCACCTGCCTCTCGAAGTCGCCCAACAAGCACAATCGACTGTACATGAAGGCGGTGCCGATGAAGGACGGCGTCGCGGAGGACATTGACAAGGGCGACATCTCGGCGAAGGACGACTTCAAGCTGCGCGCCCGCTACCTGATTGACACCTACGAGTGGGACGCCACTGATGCGCGAAAGATCTGGTCCTTTGGGCCGGAGGGCACCGGGCCCAATCTGCTGGTCGACGTCACCAAGGGTGTGCAGTACCTGAACGAGATCAAGGACAGCGTGGTCGCCGGCTTCCAGTGGGCCACCAAGGAGGTAGGTTTTTTGGATAGTTTGTGACTTTGATTTTCTAACTCCTTTTCCTCCCTCTTTTTCTTCAGAGCGTCCTCTGCGAGGAGAACATGCGCAACGTTCGCTTCAACATTCACGACGTGACGCTGCACGCTGACGCCATTCACCGCGGCGGTGGCCAGATCATCCCCACCGCCCGTCGCTGTCTGTACGCCAGTCTGCTGACGGCACAGCCCCGCCTGATGGAGCCCGTCTACCTGGTGGAGATTCAGTGCCCGGAGTCGGCGGTCGGTGGCATCTACGGCGTGCTCAACCGTCGCCGCGGTCACGTCATTGAGGAGCTGCAGGTGGTGGGCACGCCGATGTTCAACGTGAAGGCGTACCTGCCCGTCAACGAGTCCTTCGGCTTCACCGCCGACCTGCGCTCGAACACCGGCGGTCAGGCCTTCCCGCAGTGCGTCTTCGACCACTGGCAGATTCTGCCCGGCGACCCCCTGGACGGCAAGTCCCGCCCCTACGGCATCGTCATGGAGACGCGAAAGCGCAAGGGCCTGAAGGAGGCGCTGCCCGAGCTGGACAACTACTTTGACAAGCTCTAAGCGGCGGTGGCCAGGAGAACACCTTACCACACAAGGGAACACCACTCCTCCTCCTCCCCTCGTCTTTTCTTTTTCTATTCTCTCCTCTCCCTCTCCCTTCGAAATGCTTTTCTATGTTTTTAAATCAATCTCTTCTCTCTCTCCTCTGCTGCTAACATGCGCGCGTCTGAAGAAGAGCATGAAGTGTTGACACCACCATCCCTGCTGGAACAATATGTGAGCGCGCTCGCCAAACGCAGATATAATAACGAATAAATAAAAATAACTGAATAAAGTAACACCAAACTTCCTATTACTCCCAATAAAACTGCTGATCCAGTATCTTTTGTTCATTTTTGTTGGAAACAATTTCCCAATGACGGTTTAGTTCGATTTTGGAGGTGGTGTGGTATAAAAGTGCGACCGTGGTTGACGTGTGCTTTTTATTTGCATTTCTTTTTGTCATCTTCGCTCACTCCAAACAAACAAAATGTTCTCTGTGGACGAAGCGGTCAAGAGTTTGTTCTTTCCACCTCCACGTCCTGAAGATTCCAAGCAGGATTCACCGATTCCCACCTCCTCGAGCACTTTCGCCTACCTCCTCGACCATCACTGGGACCAGCTGGTGGTCACCCTGCTGGTGGCTCCTCTCCAGTGGCTGCACATCTCCCACCTGCTGTACAGCACCGAATGGCTGACCTACGGGGCGATCGGCAAACTCCTGCTCCTCCTCTACATCACCTTTTGCTTTGCCTTCTGGGAGGAGCTCCGCCTCTACACTTACCTCCTCGCCCGCCGCCTCCAGTCGGGCGACTCCCTGCCGGAGCTGGTGGCCAAGCTGTGCTCCGCCGGGCGTGAGGTGCACAAGCACACCGCCCCGCTGGTGGGCGAGGTCACTCGGGTCGTCTCCAAGGTGGGCGTTCAGGTGGGCGGACAGGCGGCGCAGATGATCGCTGGGAAGATCGGTGGTGGTGGTGGTGGTGGTGGTGGTGAGCTGGTAGAACTGAATCGTCTCCGCGTTCTCCCCTCGCCGCCGGCAACTCTGATGAGAACTTTACCCGTCGCTCTGAAAAGATGGATTAGATCTGTTCGAACGGATCCTCATTGTCATCATTCTCATCCTTCTGGTGATCATCGCAGTCTGTTTTATTCTCTTTACAACTTTACTTGTCACAGTTGTTAGAGTTTGTTCCGCATAAAGTCTTGTCGTCATTTCGAAATTGTCGTCTTAACTTTTTTCCTTCGTGTCGATTCTGCTGCCACCTGCGCGTGAGTGGGCAAAAGTGAACTGAAGAAGAAGGATTCCCCGCTGCTGCTTCTTTTCTTGGAGAGAATAAACAAAACAACAAAGTTGGCCTTTCGCAGTTTGACAGCAGCAGCAGATTCTTGAGCAGCTCTTTGATCTTCAGATCATCACCTCGCATCAAAATGATGAAACTTTCGCACCGGGCACTGATCGCCAGCCTCCTCTGGACCGTCTTCGTCATCCTTCTCGCGGGCAAGGCGGAGGGCAAGAGCAAGTGGTAAGCAGTTAAGGAATTACTTTTTCTATTCTCATTCTCATTCACCACCACCACAAACCCTCTCTCATCAGGAGCTGGACCTTCATTCTCACGCCCATCTGGGTGATGGACATCATGACCTTCGTGTTGATCTACGTCCGCCGACCTTCCGACACCTACACCACCAATCCTCTCATCTACTACTGTCTGGCGGCGAAGGTGGCCTTCCAGCTGCTGCTGGTCATCCGCCTGGACCTCTTCGAGGCGATGCCCATCTACGTGATCATGTCGCCGCTGTGGTGCTTTCTCTTTATGGCCGCCACCAACCTCTTCCAGACGATCATCATCGCCCCCATTGACGTCAACTAGTCAACAAGATTACATTAGAGAAAAAGCGTGTACAGTTCTTTTAGTTGTCATCATCAGTTTTATCAGCAACAGCACCATCACCATCATCAGTAGAACTCCTTGGGAACGGCCTTCACGTCAATTGCCGAGATCTCCTCGCCGATGCCGCACAGGTTGCCGCCGATGGCGATGTGCAGGTAGCCGTCGACGCCGAAGCCCGGGCCCCAGGTGTTTCGCACCTTGTAGAAGGGTATGTCGCCTATCATACAAAACAAATTAGAGAGATTATTAAACTTCTCCTTCCGCAGATCATCACCCCCATCACCCCAAGAAGTTTCACTCACCCGACATATCGTAGCCAGTGATCTGCACCGCGTGGTTCAGATCATTGCTGCAGTGGTACTGAATGATGCCGCCCAGGTAGTGCTGCCAGGTGGAGGCATCGACGGCGGCAATCAGCGGCCCATGGTGGGCCAGCAGCTGTACGATGGCCTGCTCGCGGCTGACGAAGCTACAGAAAAAGTTAAGTTGATTAACAACAAAATTTAACACTTGCTAAAACCACAACTCACTTATTGCAGGTGTAGTTGGCGCGAATCTGCACCCCAAGCGCGTCCTTCTGGGCGTGGCACACCTCGGCGTGGTCCAGACTGGGCCCGTAATCAGCCGCCCGCTGGACGGTGACATTGGCCTTGTGAAGCCAGTCCAGCGCCGCACAGGTGTCCCCGCCGGCGCAGCCCTTGTTGTCCTCCCCGGAACAGTCGACCAGCTGCTGGACGCTGAACTCGGTCAGAGGGCGGGCGCCGGTTTTGATGGCCACCATCGACTCGATGGTGGCCACGGTGCTGTGCGCCCAGCAGGCGCCGCAGCTGCCCTGGCTGCGCACGGCACTGACCGCCGCCCGGTCGCGCCAGTCAAAGGCGGGCGGCACCTTGAGGGCGGCCGGGCTGGGAAGCCTAACTTTGTGAGAGGAGGAGGAGGAGGAGGGGCGGTGCCGGGGAAGGCGGTTTCGACGTCCATCTTTAGTAATCCTCGAAATTCGTTTGTTCTTGGCAACTGAATCGAGGATTAGGAAGAAGTTAGCAGTTGGTTATCATCTCCTTCACCCCATCATCTTCACTTACCCTTGGCCAGAAACTCCTCCGTCGTCAGGTCGGCAAACTGCGTCACGCCGAAGCGGGCGCCGCCCTCGTGCGCCCCGTGCGCCCGGTTCAGCCGCTCGATGGTGGCCAGCGACTGGCTGAAGATGGCCAGACGACGGGTGTACTCGGCCATTGACTCATGCTGTCCATAGGTGCGGTTGTGCACCGCCATAAAGTGGCCGAACTGCGCCTCCACCTCCTCGAGGAAGTCCGCCGAGCGGCGCAGCGTCACCAGGTGCAGCAGAAGGTGCACGAAGAGGATCATCTTTGATGGGGGTGATGTCTTCAGCGGATGAGTTTTTGCTGTCTAAAAGAAGAGGATTTTGTCGCCACAAACGCACTAGAAAAGACGACCAAGTAAAAGAAAGAAAACTGATGATCTTGCAGAAGTCGTGTTATCACCACCAGCACCAAAAAAATGCTTCAGATTGTGTTTTCTGTTGACTAGCACAGTTTATTATAAAAGAGCAAAAGGTTCAATTAATCAGTTGATGCACATGATGAACATAATGATGGACACACAATGATGGGCCGGACTCTCTTGCGCACTGCTGCGACAGCTGCTGCTGCTGTTCCAGAAACAGTGCAACGGGTGGTGGCCATTTAAATGTGGGACATTTAAACGCTTGGGTTACCAACGGTCGCTGCAGCTGCTGTTTCGTTTTGGTGTTTGAGTGCGGCTAGTTCAGGCTGGTGTCGGACAGATGTCGCCATTGTCGGCGGCTGCAAAAAAAATTGCAATTGAAAAGAAGAAGAAAAGATTGTGCCTCTGTGCTGTACGGCAGCTGTCTTGACCAGACCACTTCTTTCCCCCCTCTTTTGCTCTCATCACTCGCTGCGACCTGGTTTCCCTGACACTGCACACACTACACACAGTCTCCGCATCAACACTGCACTTCTAAGAATTATTCTCTGACAGAAGCAGCCACGATGAGCCGAAACGTCATCGTCTCCGCCACCGGGCGACACACGGCAACGGTATGTGAAGTGTTCTAGAACTATCTGAATTGCTGATGTCCTTGATTGTACTGTTTTCTGCTAATACCAGATCATCTTTCTGCATGGCCTGGGCGACACGGGCCACGGCTGGTCCTCCAGCATTGCCGCCATCAAGCCGGCCAACGCCAAGTCGATCTGTCCGACGGCGTGAGTTCCTTCCTTTGTTTTGATTTTGGTTTTGTCATCATTTTCATTTCTATTTGTCATCCCCTTTATAGAAACACCATGCCGGTGACGCTGAACGGCGGCTTTCCGATGCCCAGCTGGTTCGACCTCTACTCCCTCGACTCCACCGGGCGGGTGGACGAGCACGGCATCGAGCGGGCGAAGACGCTGGTCCACGAGCTGATCAACAACGAGGAGAAGGCGGGCATTCCATCGAATCGGATTCTGCTGGGCGGCTTCAGCCAAGGTGGCGCCCTGGCGCTGTACAGCGGCCTGACGTACAGCAAACCGCTGGCGGGCATTCTCGCGCTCAGCTGTTGGCTGCCGCTCCACGAGAAGCTAATCTGGGTTAGCTTGCCGAATGTAAACACGCCGGTGCTGCAGTGTCACGGCGATGCCGATCACATTGTAAGGATCTTAAAAAGTTGGCTTCGATTTCTCTAACCTCTTTTCCTTTCCACCCTAGGTTCCACTCCGCTGGGGCCAGCTGACCAGCGAGCTGCTGAAACAGAACCTCAGCAAGTACCAGTTCAAGGTGTACCGCGGTCTGGCGCATAGCTCAAGTGATGACGTAAGTTTTGTAAGCTTTCTTTGTTTATTTTTCTAAAAAACCCGTTTTTTACACTCTCAGGAAATGGACGACGCCAAGAAGTTTGTTCAGGAGCGCCTGGCCGATGGCGGTAGCAGCAACTAACTAACTAACTAACTAACCAACTAACCACTTCTAGAGCCAGTTATCCTTCACGTTCATCACCGCCACTGTTACTAGATTGCTTAGATTATTATTAAAGGACTTGGGACTCTTGACGACGGCGTACAGCGGGCAAGGCTTCAATGATTTTTCCAGCCCCAGCCTCTCCACCAGCGCCTGCTGACTGCTCTTAAGCTGCTCCAGGGCGGCCATCTTGAGGAGGGCGGTGGCCCGGCAGCGGGCCGCATCGAGGCTGAAGCAGCCAAACTCGACGAAACCAATCGCTTCCTTAGCATCATCATCCTCAATTACCTTCACCCGTTCTCCGTCCTTCTCACTCTTCGCCCTGAGGTAGGCCTCGAGGGAGGCGGCGTCTGGCGGATATATCAGCGCCTCGTTTCGCCCTCCTCCAGGCCTGCCCTTGACGTATTCGACGGTGACGTAGACGGTGGCCGTTCGGTGGCTGTCCATTTCCCGCTGTGCTTTTTGAAGAGCATCTTTGGCGTTTGGAGATAATGATGCTGCTGATTCGAGGTTCGCCTGTCGTACCACGTAGAACTGGTCCGAAAGAAAGTCCTTTGGAAGGTCGACTTTTTCGCTGTGGTGGTGATCAGCATAGCCGACGCTAGGAAAGAAGGTGGACCGGGTCTCCAGGGCGAGCACCTCCAGGTCACGGTGGCCGCCCACCAGGTGGGACATGTTGGCCGTCAGGCGGTTCCACACCGCCTTCAGGTGCACCAGCGGAACCGCAAGGTCGAGTAGCTCCACTGGAGCACCTCGGTGAGCTCCAGCTCCATCTCCACCAGAGCTCATGTTCAGCTGACGACGATGGACGGCAAAGGTGATCGGCGGGGGAGGTGGTGGTGGTGAGGATGATGATTTTGAGGATGATTTCGATGGCAGGAAGAGGGCGGCGGTGTGCTGGTGAAGCTGTCGCAGCGGAACTGTACATGCTTCCTTCTGATGATCTGGTGATGAGGCGCCGGTCTGCAGAATGGCCACCTGGTTCAGCGGAAGGTCATTGAGGAGGTTGCGCTTGTTAGGGAAAAAGAGCTGACCAAGTCGGTGGGCGGCCTTCGGCCGAAGAGGCGGATGTGGTGAAGCTGAAAGCTAGGATCAACAAGGCGAAGCTCTCCAAAACCAGGCAGGCTTTGTATGAGCTGCTGCTGAGGCTGCTGCTGCGAAGAGCTTTCATCGATGTCAGTAGTGCTGAACAGGCTGCTGACCGCCTCCTTGATCTGAACGTGGGCGTTCACCAGAAGGTAGAACTTATCCTCCTCCTCTTCCTCTTTGAAGTAGGTAATCTGAAGTGGGCCAATCAGCTCCACTGGCCACCGGCAAGGGGCGTACAGGTCGACGGTGATGGTTTGCCCTTTTCCTTCACTCCCTGTTACCAGCTCCCTCAATCTGGCCCCATCTTCAGGCGAGAGAAAGTGGGCGAGGTAGTCAAGGGCCACCTCTTTCCGCTCACCGCTTCCCTCCAGCAGATAGGAGCACCGAAAGGGCAGGTAGAAGATGCTGTATCCGGCTTTGCTGCACCGGTAGAGCGTCCGCTGGTTCTTGACGTTGTTCTTCAGCGGCATCAGCTGGCCCCAGCTGAGGTGAAGTTTGAAACGCTTGGCGAACCACAGGTGAAGGGCGTACGGAGAGGGTTGGCGTTCCGGCGCTTCACATGCTCACTTTTCGATTTCTTCTTCTTCTTTCGAGGACCATTCTGATCACCTGCTCCACCGGCTGCCTTCTTCTTCTTCGATGTTTGCTGATTACCACCAGCGTTGAAGGAGTTACCGCCATGCTGCTGCTGCAGCGCCTTGGGCATTCGCTTTGGGTTGTTGCTGGCCGCCCGGCGTCGCATGTGGCGTGGAATCCGTTGCAGCGTCTGCTTGCAGGCCTTCGTCTTGCATTGCCGCTTCAGCGAGTGAATCTCCACGATGTGACTGTTGATCAGCCGGTGGATGTTGATCTCTGGAAGAAAGTAGTGGATTAGACGATTGTTTAACCACTGTACTGCTGCTTTTTTCTTACCATCTGGAATGTCACGGGCAGCCATGATGCTGGAATCGAGGAGGAGGAGGAAGAATCTTCTACAAGAATTCTAAGGATTCAGATCAGAGGTGAAAGAAGAAAACATTGCATCACACGTGAGTTTTTGCCGAGCGACAGTAGCGCCACCGCTGCCGCTGCTGCTGTTGCCGCTGTTGTGTTTGCGTGATTTTTCCTAACGGTTTGTTTTGAAAAAGATCTTCTCTTTTGGACTTTCTCCTTGACGACTTGGACCCACTTCCGACACTGACAACAGAAAGAAAGCACCAGAATGTCTTTGAAAGTGATCAACCTGGGCCGGCTCGCCTACCCGCGAGCCCTTTACATTCAGCAGCAGCTCTTTGAGAGGGTGAAGCAGGGTTCGATTTCACCGGGTGCTCCAAAACCAAACGACCCAAACCGAAACAGCCCAAACTACCTCCTCCTCGTGAGCACGACCCCGTCTACACCGTGGGCATCCGCAGTCGGCAGTACCTGGAGGCGGACCCCGAGGAGATCGCCAAGCTTCGCCGCCTGGGCGCCGACTTTCAGGTCACAAACCGCGGCGGCCTGATAACCTTCCACGGCCCCGGCCAGCTGGTCGCCTACCCAATTCTAAATCTAGCAGCCTTTCCCTCCACCCAGCGGAGCATCAAGCGCTTCGTCTGCCTCCTCGAGTCGGTCCTCATCGACGTTTGCGCGGACCTAAAAGTGCCCGCCGACCGCCTTCACCCTCACCCGGGCGTCTGGGTGGGCGCCAGCCGAAAGATCGCCGCCATCGGCATTCACGCCAGCAAGTACGTGACGATGCACGGCGTGGCCCTCAACTGCAACCTGCCCCTCCACTGGTACCGCCACATTGTGCCCTGCGGCATCGAGGGCAAGGGCGTCACCTCGCTGGCGGCCGAGCTGGGCAGGGATGTCCCGGTGACCGAGGTGGCGCCCCTCTTTGTGGAGCACTTTACCCGGCGGTTGCTGATGCCTGCCAAGGTTGAAGAAGGTCAAGGTGATGATGATGGAAAGCAGTGTCAAGTGGATCAAGTCGTCAATGTTTAGTCTAGTCAAAATGACCCTCTCCCAGTCCCATTCCACTTTAGTCGCCAAGCTGAGCTTGATGTTTTTATTACGTGGACTTTTCCTCCTTCTCCTTCAAGCCGATTAAATACTCTCGTAGCGCCGCCAGACACCGACTCCGGTGGGAGATGCCGTTCTTCACCGCCACGTCCATCTCCGCAAAGGTCAGCTGGTGGCCCTCAGGCTGAAAGACCGGGTCCCAGCCGAACTGGTTGTCGCCTCGAGGCGATACTATGGAGCCCTTGATGTCGCCCCTGAAGACCTGCACCGGCCCGTCGGCGCCCTCCTGGAGGGCCATCATGCAGATGGCCGTGGCGCCTCGGTTGTCCGGCCAGTCGGTGAGCATGCGGTACAGTCCTCTGGGGCCCATCTTCTCGACGAACCACTTGATGTAGGGTCCAGGAAGGCCGCCGAGGGCGTCGATGCTGCACAGAAAAAAGGAACAGAATTAGAATCATAAGCCAAAAAAGAGTTCTCAAATGTGTGTACCTGAGCGAGGTGTCCTCCACCAGGACCGGCCCGTCGACCAACTTTGAGGCGGCCTTTGCCTTCTCCCGGACGATGTACTCCAGGTCGCCCTGGTACTCGGGCAGGTCGATCTTTTGGTGCTTTAGCTGGCGAAGAAGAAAAGACAAAAGTCATTTCGAAGTTCATCAACAGCAAAACATCATCGTCATCAAAATCTTACCACCAGATCGGCGTCCGAGGCGCCCAGAATGGCGGCAATCTCGTTCAGCTTCTTCAGGTTGCCGGTAATGACGGTGAGCTGCTTCATCTTCATCTCTCTTTTTTCGGCGGTTCTGTTTCTATTTTGGTTCTTGTTTTTAGTTTTATTTTCTGTCTGCCTGCCTGTGCTCACATGTGCCGCTATCTTTGACCACGTGACTGGGTTTCCAAAGAGAGAATGTCTGCGACTGTGCGGCGGCGGCGACGAGTCTGTGGATAGTCCGCCGGTGACAGATTTTGCCTACCTCAGACTATGACTGATGTAAACACAACAGAGTTCTATTTTCTAATTGTTCTATTTGGCGGTGGTGAAGAAGAAGCAATTCTCAACTCTGATCTCCAGTGTCTAGTCACCGTCGCTAGCAAAATCCGATCAACGTTTTTAGCCGTTTTCACCGACTAAAATCGTCTGCAAAGTAATCCCACCAACACCACCACCGCCATCATCTGATAAGGTGATAAAAGCAACAGCAGAAGCAGCAACAGTTATCACCTCAGTGCCAAGTGACCAGGGCAGAGTGGTAGTCCTCTTCGTCCACTGATCAGTCTGCCGTCATCAGAGCAGACTGTTTCGATGCAATCCACCGTCATTACCACCACCACCGCCACAAACACCACCAACACCTGTAGCACCTGAAGAAGAAGTAGCATCATCATCACCACCACCACCACCTTCTTTTCCTTTGCATTTGCCAGAGAGTGCCATAAACAGTGATCCTCTCTTTCTTCTCCTCAACTGCCTATCGTCGGAAAGTCGCCAAATTTTGCAACCTCTTCGGCAGCAGCAGCTCCAAAAAAGGCATCATCACAGTGTCCACGGCAAATCATCACCACCACCGTTGTACACTACACTACACACACAGGAGAATCCTCCTCACCCTGACTTCTCTTCGCAGTGGTGGTGGTGTTGTTGGTTGCCATAGTTGCAGCGTTCTCTTCCTCTCTCCTTCCTCGCCGAAGTCCTGCTCTGCTCTGCTCTCCTCGCTCCCGCTCCCGCTCACCTTCGACGACGGCCAATTAGTGGCGCGGGCAAGCCAGCTCGGTGGCCAGCCACCAGTCTTCTATGTTTACGGCTCTTGTGCCACCGAGACAGACATAGACAGACAGAAAGACTGGCAGACACAGAGGAGAGAGAAGGAGAAGGAGAAACAGAAAACAAGAGAGAGGCAGCGGCGCTCACCTGCTCCCAACTTCATCTCCCTCTGTTCTCCTCTGTTCTGCCAGTTATTTTGGCTGGAGAAAGAGAGGCAACAACTGTGTTGTCTGACCATCTCTGAGAGAAGCGGCGGCGGCTGGTCATGAAGAACGGCGGCAGCAGGCAGCAGTTGTTGAATAAGCATCTGTCTCGCAACAGACACACACTGCCCAATCACTTCAGTTCAGTTCAGTTTTTGTCGTCGTCGTCGTCTGAAGGCAGGAAGAAAGAAGAAAGAAGTAGCGTTCACCAGTCGTCCCGTTTTACACATACACACTCGAAGAAGTCGTCGTCTTCGTTGGTGTTGTATTCTTCTCTTTTATCTCTGCTCTGCTTTTACTCTACTTTTGTTTTTGTTGTTTTTCCCTTTGTTTTGTCTGTCGTCTTCGCTTCTTTTATTCTCTCACCAGATAAGCTATCGTCTGTTGTTCAAGTGTGTCTGCAATTAGAACTGATTAGAGTGCCGCTTGATAAACCTCTTCATCTTCATCTTCCTCACCACTACTACCACAACTAACCAGTTATTCATCACTAACACCACCAACTCAACCTAAACCAATTCAACCTAATTACAACACACGCACACCTGTTGCATGGAGTGAATCAGCCGTACAGAGCAATCGATTTCACCATCTGTTTTTGTACGAAACCAGCAACATAACCTCAAAACCAACTACCAACAACCTCTTCAACGATGTACAACTTTGTGAAGGGGAACCGCCTCTTCTTGAAGGGCTCCCGCGAGAACGATGACCCCGACGCGGTGAACGGCGAGGTGGAGCTGATCAACGACCAGGCGGTGGAGCGGGAGCAGCACGACTTTGCCTCCAAGAACCACATGGCCTCGGCGTCGCAGGAATCGCGGGAGGTCTTTCGCACCGCCCACAACCGAAACGGCCTCAAGACGGTGCACACGCAGCGGGTGGTGAAGAAGACCACCTCGGTGAACCGGGGCGAGCAGAAGAAGCTGGTAAGTGGAAAACCTATTTTTTATTTTGATTTTGTTAGGGAATAGAATCTAGGCCTTTTCGAGATCTTTCAGTCCACTACTTTTTTTATCACCACCGATTTGACGGCCTTTGTTGTCAAGTGCCGCTGTCAGTGCTTATGGACTATCTCCTCATTTTTTTTATTATTCAAGCCGGCCACTAATATCAATCACTCAAAATGCTTTTCAGTGTTAGCGGTGCACCGAAGTGTTGTGCCCCTTTTTTTGCCCCACTATTTTGAGATGATATGATTCCTGTTTGTTTCCGGTTCATTTGCTGCTGCTCAGTTTGTGTTGTTTTTCTTTCTTTTTTTGCGCTGCCTCACCGGCGAGTTTTTCTTTGCTAGTATTATTAGCAGGAGTGAGCGGACGAGCGGAGAGGCTACTCTGCATCTCTCGCACTCTCTGTCAGGTGCAAACATATTGTGTGTGTTGAGGTAGACTTTGCTGCTGCTGCTGCTGATGTAGATGCCCTTTGAGATGCTGTCCGCCGACACTGCCACAAAGCACTGTTACTCAGCCTAAAGGAGAGGACTCGGTGTCGATGTGGCCTTTGCTGCCTTTTTTCTGCCGCTAAGCGATCAGGTGGTGGTGTGTGCTATTAGCACTGCTAAATTGGTTCGATTTAGGCGATATTGGCAGACAATTACCACCGCCAGCTGCTGCCTGATTCAATTTGCTCGTCAGTTTTGCTTTTTTAAAGTTTGCTTATTGTTATTTCTGCTTTTGCTTTTGCTAGCTAGCCATAGTCTTGATTGTGTCTCAATGTGACAGCCTCCGCGCTCTTCGCTCAAAAGCCTTTTCCAAACGTCCTTTTCGATTCCATTTCCCCTTCAGTCAGCAAAGTGGCAATGAATTGATTGGGGGGATTGCTGGCTGACTGGCTTGCAACCTGTTAATCAACGCGCTCTAAAACCTGCGACCGATTACATTCTGCCACAATTGCTGCTGCTGAACAGTTTGCTGATGTTTGCTTTAGCTAGCTAGCCAGTTGATGATGATGAACATCGTCAGAAATCCAAACAAATGGCTGGCACATCGGTGCAGCAGCAGCAGCAGCTCCAACACACGTGGGACGACGGTGAAGGTTACAATTAGCGGGGAAGGAGAAGGAGACGAAAAATGAGAAAGGTGGCGATCTACATGGCAGGCGAGAAAGAACAGAGAGCGAGAGAGAGACTGTCGTCAACGATTGTGTGTGAAGTTGGTAAGCGAAGAGTGCAATCAAGGCAGTTGCTGTCTCCACCACTGCTAACCCGTACAATCGTTTACTTTATTTTTTCTTTTGCTGCCGCTGCTGCTTCTTCTGTCGATTACTACTTTTTACTGTCGCCATATTTGGCAGTTTTGCTCCATCGCGACTCTCGACGAAGACGACAACATTAGAGCTAGAGCTAGTCAGTCAGTCAGGCGGGCAGTGGTGAAGAAAATGAGAAGAGAAGAATGGACAGCAGCATCGGCAAAAGGCTTGACAACTCCTCTCGCTGCCGCTCGCTCTTTGCCATAATCGCTGCCTACAGCTCACTGAAACTCACACTGAAACACACTCACAATTTGAGCGTGGGTTGTTGGCAGAGCTCACACAGCTGCACAAGGATTCTCCTGCTCACTTGAACATTTAGCAAGCTGTCCCCCGCACTCTTGTGTGTACGGCAGTGTCTTCAACTAAATGTACAAGTGCGAGCCCTTGACTTGAGCCTCTTCGTTCCTTCAGTGCCGGTGGTGGTGGTGGTGGTGGTGAATCTATCGAGCTTTTCCTAAATATAGCAATTTGATTTTGCTTGCAATAGCCGTTTGGCTTTGGGATTGACACTGGCACAAGATCACCACCACCATCAACTTGGGTGGTAGTCGTGGTGGTGGTGGGCTTTTAGAGGATAATGTGTGAAGTGAAGTGGGGAAATAGTTTAGCTGCGCCTGTTTCGATCGGAAGTGCGCGCCGGAAGTGCAAATGCAGGTGGTCGTGCCTGCTTTCTTTCTTTCCACTGCCTTTTGCAATCAGGGTTGCTTTGAGGTGCTTTGTTTAGCTTTGTTATTACAATTACCCTACCTGAACTGATTGATGTGCACTGTACTGTACAGTGTACACTATGAGCACTGCCAAGGCTAATGACACTTGATTGAGATGTTAATTTAGAGGATGATGATGGTGATGATGACAGAAAGGGGTGACAAGTATTGGAGAGGTGATTGTCGTGAGAGCACACTATAGATTGTCCTCATTCTCCCCCTCTACAGACATGTGTCCACTTATCACTTTCCACTCTGCTCTAATTGCTCATTCACTTTCTCACTCTTTCACTATCGTCACACTGCGGTTAATTAAGCAGCAGCAGCAGCAATGCTTAATTATATCATCATCTGTGTCGACACGCCACTACTAAACACCTGCTGCTGCTGCTGCTGCTGTGGTGTAGTGTAGTGTGTCAGGGCGTGTGTGAGATGGCATTTAGGTGATAGTGAGAATGGCTTGTCAATTGACTTTCCAATTGACTGTGTTACTGACTGGCAATGGCTTTGGCTGATGCTAATCTGAGTATGTTTGTTTGCCGTATGCAGATGTGTGTGATTGACATTTCTTGTGATGTATTGCCTCTAACCGTTTTGCTTTGTTTTGTTTGCCTTCTTTCCATTTTTTCTCTTTCTTACATGCTAGCCAACGTACTCGATGATCGAGGGGAACAAGCTGAAGGAGCGGCTGATGAAGTGGGCGCGCAAGTCGACGCGCGGCTATCCGCACGTCAATGTCGTCGACTTTGGCCCCAGCTGGCGGGACGGCCTCGCCCTCAACGCCATCATCCACCGAAACAGGTTTGAAAAACCTCGGTTTTTATCTTTTTAATCTTACCAAATCTATCTTCTTTCCCCAGACCCGACCTCGTCGACTACCACAAGTGCCAAGAGAGCTCCGCTCGGGACAACCTCGCCAACGCCTTCCACATCCTCGAGAAGCACTTTGGCATCACGCCCACCTCGACCCCGACACCATGGCCCGGCTGGAGCACTCCGAGGACGAGGTGGTGAAGTACCTGGCCGCCGTCTACGAGGTCTTCCCCGACCCGCCGGACCACAATCCGCTGTGGGACGCGGAGAAGATTCGCCGCATCGACGAGTACAAGGAGCTGGCCAGCCGGCTGCTGGTCTGGCTGCGGGAGGTCATCCCCAAGCTGAAGGACCGCTCCTTCCCCAACACCATCCCGGAGATGCTGCAGCTGCGCGAGGAGAACCGCCTCTTCCGCACGGAGGCCATTCCGCCGAAGCTGCACGACAAGCAACGGCTGGCAGCAGCTACGAGGACGTGCTGAACATGGCCCGGGGCCTGCCGGGAAGCACGTCAAAATCGAGGAGGAGTACAACATAGCGCACATTGAGGCCCTCTGGAGCAAGATGATCACCGCCCACCAGGAGCGAGACCACGCGCTCAATGAGGAGCTGGCGCGGCTGGAGAAGCTGGAGCGGCTCGCGGAGGGGCTGGTGAAGGAGATTGACATCTGTGATAGCAATCTCGACCAGCTGAAGAAGCGGATCAGCGTGGAGGAGGGTCGCGTGCTGAAGCAGGACCCGCTGGAGCACAACCACGAGATTGACAACATTGCCCGCGACCTGGCGATGGAGGAGGAGCGCATCAAGGGCATGTACGGCACGTTGAAGGTACTCGCCGACGGTCGCTACCACCGGGTGGGCCAGCTGACGAACCAGGTCGATTACCTGGCGAAGAAGCACCGCTCGCTGAAGGGCGTCTTTGAGAAGAACGTCGTGGAGGTGCTGGCCGACGCGGGCCGCCGCCCTGCGCCGCCCCAAGACCGAGGAGGAGTTGATACGGGAGAATGCGCTCTTCAAGTTTCTCCACGACTGCATTCAGTGGTGTCTGGAGAAGCGCGCCTACCTCGAGTCGCTCTCCCTCGGCGAGGACGTCCACTCGATCACCCGCCGGCTGGAGCAGTTTGTGGAGGAGCAGACGGCGATTGGGCAGTTTGAGAGCAAGGTGGAGCGCTGCCACGCCGCCAAGCGGGACATCAAACCGGAGGAGATGCCCATCTACGCGAACATGCTCAGCCGCCTCAACGTCGCCTACGAGGAGGTGAAGGGCTTTGCCGGGAAACGGGTCGACCAGCTGAAGTCGCTGCTGGAGTTTGTGAAGGCCGCGAGCGGGAGCTCGCCTGGATCGGCAGCAAGGAGGAGGTGGAGCTCGCCCGAGATTGGTCCCTGAAGAACCTCAACCTCGAGGAGCTGGCCAAGTACCACTACTCGCTGGTGCGGGACATGGAGGGCCGGGAGCGGGAGTTTAACGGAGTTCAAGCGAAGGGTGAGGCCCTGCTGCGAGATCGTCACCCGAGCACAAGTACGTCGAGTCGTTGATGGCGCGGATGCAGGGCAGCTGGAGCTGGCTGCTCCAACTGATCAACTGCCTTGAAGAGCACCTCCGCCACACCGGCGAGTACTACCACTTTATGGAGGAGGTGGCGGAAACCAAAAAGGCCATGAACTCCGTGGAGGACAAGCTGAACAACCAGTACAGTCGGCAGCACTTTCTGATTGAGGAGGGCGAGAAGATGCTGAAGGAGATGGGCGAGCTGAAGGAGGACATTGCCCGGATCGGAGATAAGGTGGTGGAGTTGGATGGCCGCGCGGGCACTATCGTCAATATGAAGCAGCGAAAGACTCCGCCTGCCTCGACCGATTAAAATTCGTTCCCTCTGCATGATCAGCAACAAGGCGGAGAAGGACAGGGGTCAGGGAGTTACCATCAACAAGGGCGAGACGGTGACGCTGCTCGACAACTCGCAGCGGCTCAAGTGGAAGGTCCAAACGTCGAATGGAACTGAGCTGACCCTCCCCTCCGTCTGCTTCATCATTCCGCCGCCCGATCCGGACGTCCTCGACGCCATGGCCGAGCTGAAGGCGAAGCAGGAGGCGCTGATTGCGCTGTGGGCGGCGAAAGCACCGCGAACTCCGCCAGAACATGATCCTCCAGACGCTGAAGATTGTCAAGGACTGGGACTACCCGACCTACTGTGCAATGGACCCCAAGAAGAGGGACGGCATTATGAGGATGCTCGAGGAGGACATTGATAAGCTGGCGAGGGAGGGCCCGCCTGATGATCCGAAGATTCGCCGTCTGCAGGACGAGCTGGAGGCGATCAAGCGGAAGTTTGCCGACTTTGAGGCCCGGAAGCGGAAGGAGGAGGAGGACCGCCTCAATGCGGAGAAGGTGGCTCGCTTTATTGAGGCAGTGAATGACATTCTCGAGAAGCTGCAGGAGAAGGAGAGGATTCTGATGCAGCGAGCCTCGAATGCCATTCCCCGTGATCGACCAACCTTGGAGTCTGATCCACGAACACGCCGAATTTGAGCACGACCTCGCCGCTTCGAGTCGAAGATCAAGTCGCTGAAGGAGGAGTTCACCGCCTCCATCGCGAAGATCAAGTCCCACGCGGCGCAGTCGAAGTACGAGGCGACGATTGAGACCTGGGACCGGGTGACCACTCTCTCGAAGCACTACTCGGAGCGGCTGAAGGCCCTCGAGGTGGTCCTCGGCGACATTGAGGCCGCCACTGGAACGCTTCAGGCGCTCCAGTCGAAGCTGACCGCCGCCGAGGAGGTGCCCGCCGATGAGCTCGACCTGAAGCGGATGCTCGCCGAGCTGGTGGAGGCCAATTCCTCGATTTCCTCGAACAGCGCCGCCTTTGAGCAGCTGCTGAGTAATGTCACCAAAGTGCGACGGCTGGTGGAGCGAACGCGGCCGAAGCAGGCCACCCACAGCGACCTGAGTCGGCTGGAGGAGGACGTGAAGACGGTGTACAAGAAGTGGAAGGCCGCCTCGGTGCAGATTACGGAGCGG
This sequence comes from Tyrophagus putrescentiae, assembly GCA_024499935.1. Classification (NCBI taxonomy): domain Eukaryota; kingdom Metazoa; phylum Arthropoda; class Arachnida; order Sarcoptiformes; family Acaridae; genus Tyrophagus; species Tyrophagus putrescentiae. The sequence continues at coordinate 11,371,686 of JAMZRA010000002.1, read as the reverse complement.
TGAGTGCTTTTTATTGGAGTTTTGGAGTTTTGGAGTTTTAAGTTTTATTTTGTTCCATTTTTTAGCTTGAGCGGTCTGGAGCTGTGTCGCGACCTGCTGCGCAAGTACCGCTCGCTGATGGACAGCGAGAAGGGCTGGCTGTCGGCCACCGGGGCGAAGGTGAAGACGATGCTCAACCGGGCTGATTTGGAGAGTGTTACCGTAAGTTTTTGAAAAGAGTTTTAATGTTTTTTTCTGATCAACTTCTCTTTCTCTCTCCTCTAGAAAATCTACGAAAGCATCGTCCAGCGCAAGCCCTCCATCGAGGACACCAACATCGCCGGCGGGCGCTTCATCAGCGAGGCCAAGACGCTCAACGTGAAGATCAAGGCCTACCGGGAGAGTGTCGCCGAGGAGGGCGCCACCGGGCGTGGTCATGAGCCGCTGAGCGCCAAACGGGCGCGCAAGTACACCGGCGTCGAGGCGGTGGAGCAGGAGTTGGAGGCGCTGAACCGAGAGTACAAGGCACTGCTCGATCAGGTGCTCTCCTACCTGAACCAACTTCAGGATGATGAGACGAGGATGCGGGAGTTTGTAAGTTCACAGACCTTTTCTTTTTTATCAGCTTTTTATGTGCACTAACCGAGATTAACGCTTTTGCTGTTTGCTTTGCTTTGCGCTACTAATCTTGACTAACTATTTTTGCTCGCTCGCGACCTTAGAAAGAATCTTCTGCTATCAAAAAAGGAGGAGGTAAAAGAGGTGATAGAAGTGGTACTGATGATGATAGTTCGACAGCAGCAGCAGCAGCAGCACTTTCTACTCTAGCAACTCTTCAACTCAATGATCAACAAAAGGCTGCTCTGAAAAAGCTTGTAGGTCGCATCGCCGGCCGCAGTGGACCGCTTCGCCTCTCTGAACGCGATCTCCAGTGCCTGCTGGGCCTGCTTGCCCAGGGTGAACTTCTCGATCCGGTGCTGTACGGCCAGCTGGTCGCCCTGCTGCTGCGCACCCTTAACCTCTGGCACATTCCGCTGAGGTATACGAGGGAGCAGTTTAAGGAACTGAAAAGAGAGCTCAGAAGACGAGAAAGGCTGAGGCAAAAGATGCTCCTTCTGCAGAGAAGAAGAGGAAGTGAAGGTTTTGCTGGGGATGAAGATGAAGAGCAAAGAAGAAGGCGGAGAAGTAGCGGGCAACTGGTGCCGTACAATGGAGGAGGTGATCTAGATGATGATCCGAACAATCTCTTTGGACCTGGTGGCCGTGGTCGCTCTGGACTGAACGGAGATGATAATGATAATGATGAGGACATTGAGGACGCCACTCCACTTGACTTTATCGAAGCAGAGCGAAGAAGAAGAAGAAGTTTGCTTTTAGGTGACCTTTCGCCTGAAGAGGCGGCAGCCCTTCGACGCCTGCTTCGCCGCCGTCGCGCCCTCGCCCGCCGCCTTCTCCACCAGCTGATGGCCTTTTACAGTTGCCACGCCCCGCTGTACAGTCGCTTTTCAGTGCTGCTGCTGGCGGCCACCAGGGCGGCCATCAACGAATGCTGCTCGCCGAGGCGGCCAACTCGGAGGAGGGGCGGCGCCGGGCGTTGGCCTACCTGGCCTCCCTGCAGGCGGCCGGCTCGGTGGCCGATGGGTCCAGCGGTAAAAGAGCAGAAGACTTGGCGCCGATTGGAGTTCTGCTGCAGCAGTTTAGCGGTGGGAAGGTGAGATGAGTGGTGGTGAGATTGAGCTACCACTCGGTGATGATGATGATGAACTCCCGACAACCAACTCCAAACGTTCCAAAAAGTCCAAAATCCAAAGACCAAAGTCCAAAACTGAAATACCCGAAAGTACCTGAATGTAAAGCCCAAACCAAAGTTCCACTGTTGAACCACTTCCAATCTCTCTCACCTTGAATGCGCCCACAACATTCCATGCAATCCTTAGCTCTCACTTGCCGCTCGCCTACTAACCAAAATTCACGCATGCTTGCCTTGATCTTCACTGCTTTTAGAACAAAAACTAACATTTTGTTTGGTTTTCCCCACTTTTTCCTTTCCCTAATTAGAACTCCATCGCCGACAAGCTGAAGGACTGGCTGGGGCAGAAGGAGAAGCTCATCTCGGTGCTGGGCCCCATCGCCAGCGAGCCGTACATTGTCAACACGCAGCTGAAGCAAATTAACGTGATGAAGGACGAGTTCAGCTCGCAGGAGGGCAACCTCGCGAAGATGGACAAGCTGGGCAACTCCATTCTGGAGCGGGTGGACCGCTCCAGCCCCGCCTTCAAGGGCGTCCAGCACAAGATGGCGGACATTCACAAGAGCTGGAAGGAGCTGCTGGCCGTCCTTGATGAGCGCGAGAAGAACCTGCAGGCGGTCAGTGCCGCGGCGGCGGACTTTGCCGCCAAACTCGCCAAGCTCAACTCGAACCTCGAGACACTGTCGAACGAGTTTGAGCACATCACCAACAGCGGCCTGGATGCTGATGAGCAGCTGCTGAAGATCACCAACCTGGAGGAGAGCCTGGAAGGGCAGCGACCGCTGCTGGCGAGTGCGGAAATGCGGCGAACTTCCTCTGCACCCTCCTCACCGACGCCGCCTCAAAGACGGAAATCAAGGAGAAGTTCAAGGCGGTGGAGGCCCGCTACAATGACCTCTGCCGACGGGTGGCCAACCGGAAGGGCGAGCTGCAGAGCTCGCTGAAGGAGGACCGGGAGTTCTTTATGAGCTGCGACGAGCTGCAGGAGTGGCTGCGAAATATGCTCAATCTCCTCTCGAAGGACATTCGAATCTCCGCCGTGCTGGAGGTGGTCACCCGGCAGATCCACGACTTTGAGCCGATCTACCGGCAGGTGATGGACAAGGAGCACGAGGTGCATATGGTGCTCAACCGCGGGGCGAACATTCTGAACAAGGCCGGAAGTAGTCGAGGGGATGCGGCCAACTGGCGACACACACTGGACAATATCAAGCGACAGTGGGAGCTGGTGAAGAAGGAGGCGATTGAGAAGAACACGAAGCTGCACAAGTGCCTCGATGTCTGCCGGAAGTACAATGCCGCCCTCAATGAGCTGGTGCCGCTGCTGAAGGGCTACGAGGCGAAGTTGGCTGCCAGCCGGGACATTTCCCTGCACCGAGCTGACCTGGAGCGGCAGTTTAGAGATATTCAGGTATTTTTGAGTTTTGTAGTTTTTTTTTGTAAAAATCTAATTTTTGCCCTCTTTTCCCATCAGTTCCTGAAGAACGACATCTCCAAGCACCAGCAGGACTTTGACGCCCTCCGAAATCTCGCCGATTCGCTGCTCTCCATTGCCGACACCGACAAGGAGACGGTCGCGATCAGATGGCCGAGCTGAAGGAGCTTTGGGAGCGGGTGGGCAATGAGGTGCTCAAGCGCACCAGCACCTCGAATCGATCCTGGCCAAGTTCAACCAGTACAAGGAGGCGCTGCGGGACTTTGTCCACCAGCTGCAGCGACTCGAGGACCGGGCGGCCTCGCACGAGTCCTTTGCCGATGCGAAGCTGCTGGAGAGGATGAGGGCTCTGCTGGAGGAGGCTCGAGGGCTTCGCCACCAGCTCGATTCAATTAAAAATCTGGCCGCTGAGCTGATCAGCGAGGTGGCCAACGACCAGGCCTCGGCGGGAGTTCGCCAGGAGGTGAAAGACGTCGAGGAGCGGTACAATGCCCTGCTGGCTCGCCTCGAGGAGAAGTACCGCGGCCTGGATTCGCTCTCCTCCGCACTCAAGTCCTTCAACCTTCAGCTAAGTGAACTGCAGGCGGAGCTGAATCGACTGGAGCAGCAGCTGAACTCGATGGAGCCGATCGGCCGAAGTCTTTCCGTCCTGAAATCGCAGCTGGAGGCGATGAAGGACTTTCGAACGGCGCTGGACAAGGTCGGCAAGCGGCTGAAGGAGGCTGATAGTTCTGTATCGCCAACTGAAGGAGCAGGACTACAACATCGACTCCTCGGTGAACCGCTTCGCGCTGGACAACCTCCACCGACAGTACGCCCGGCTGGATGAGGCGGCCACGGCCCGTCTGAACGGCATCCAGGCGATGATCGACAAGCTGAAGGCCTTTGGCGGCGACCTGGCCGACGTGGACCGAAGTATCGGCGATGTCACTCGGGACTTTGACCGCTTCAAGCCGATCAGCCGCGACGTGGACACCATCCGGGCGCAGCAGTCGGAGTTTAAGGCCTTCCTCGGTGGGCAGGTGGACCCCTGGCGCGGAAGGTTGATGATCTGAAGCGGAAGGCCAACGGTCTGGTCCAGTCAGCCGCCCCGGGCGTGGACACCACCAAGCTGGAAGCGGACGTGGATGGAGTCCTCGGCAAGTGGAACGACCTCAAGGACAAGATCAACGAGCGCGGACGAAAGTTGGACGTGGCGATGATGCAGGCAGGTCGTTTCCGAGACGCGCTGGAGGCCTTTGAGAAGTGGCTCAAGGAGACGGAGGAGGCGGTGGCCAACCAGCGACCTCCATCAGCGGACTACAAGGAGCTGAAGGGGCAAATTCAGGAGCAGCAGTACCTGCGGAAGACGATAGCGGACCGCGAGGGCAGCCTCCAGTCGCTCGGCGACATGGCCAAGGACTTTAGCAAGAACCTGACGAATGAGAAGTACCAGATTGAGGCGCAGCTGGCCGACCTGGGACGGCGCTTCAACGCACTGAAGGCCGCTGCTGACGCCCGTCTTCGCACCCTGGAGACGATCCTGCCCGTGGCGAAGGCCTTCCTCGACAAGGTGGTCCCACTGAGCGAGTGGCTCGATGTCAGCGAGCGAAAGCTGAAGCAGCTGAAGCAGTCGGTGGCCGTCGACGCGGACAGCCTGAAGGGAAAGCTGGCCGAACAGCGCCACCTCCACGCGGACATTGTCGGCCACAAGGCCGATTTGACGCCCTCACCGACATTGCCCAGCAGCTGATGGCGCTGGTGGCCGATGACCAGGCGCAGCGAGTGGTGGACAAGTACAAGGAGCTGACGGACCGCTATGCGAAGCTGGTCGAGGAGAGCGCCCAATTCGGTGACGCCCTAGCGGAGTCGAATGAGATCCTCAAGAACTTTATGCTCAACTTTGAGGACCTCTTCCGGTGGATCGATCGGATGGACGCGCGGGTCAGCCGCCACCGGGTGGCCGCCGTCACCGTGGAGAAGATCAAGGAGCAGGTGGAGGAGATGACGGAGTGCTCGGCGGAGATCTCGGCCACCGAGCGGAAGGTGGCCGAGGTGGTCAGCCTGGGCGCCGCCTTCCTTCGAAGTCAGCAGACCGGCCAGGTGACCTCGAGCAGCGCCGACTCGCTCTTCATCAAGCAGAAGAGCGACCAGCTGCAGTACCGCTTTGGGGAGTTGCAGCGCAAGGCGGCTGATATTTTGGCCGCCCTCGCGAGGTGCTCCCCATTGCCGGCAACTTCTACGCCGCCCATGATAAACTGAATGCCTGGTTCGACGTCGCCGAGCGCAGTCTGAAGAACCTCGAGTCTGGGTCGCTGAAGGCGCAGGAGGCGACCATTCACGCCCTGGAGAAGGCCATTCCCGAGAACAAGGCCCTTCTCGACGTGGTGAACGCCCTGGGGCCGCAGTTTTGCCAGTACACGCCCGGCCAGGGCACGGCGACGATCGAGGGCCTGGTGATCAAGGACAACCGCCGCTTCAACGCCATTGTCGAGCAGATCAACCGGCAGGTGGAGAAGATTGACGCGTGGAAGGCGAAGAGCGACGAGCTGGTCAATGACATTGACGAGCTGTACGAGTGGTTCAAGGACGCCGAAAGACAACTCCTTGAGGCGGAAGGCATCAGCCACGAGCCGGCGAAGTTGGTCGTGGCGTTGAAGGAGACCAAGGCCCTCTACGACGACATCAACAGTCAGAAGGGTCGGGTGCGAGATGCACTGGCCAACGTGAAGAAGCTGATCAGCCGAAACGCCCACAACGAGGACATGATCTACATCCGGGAGAAGTCGGAGGAGCTGAAGGACCTCGCGAACCACGTCTCGCAGCTCTGCCTGGACCGGCTGAATCTGCTGGAGCAGGCCCTCCCCCTGGCGGAGCACTTTCACGAGGCCTACAATGAGCTTCCCACTGGCTCGACGAGGCGGAGCAGGAGGCGCAGATGCTCAGCACTAGCGTCGTGAACGCCCACCAGATTCGCCGCCTCCAGGACGCGCTGAACGCCCTGAATCGCGCCATCTCCGAGCACAAGCCGTCCGTTGAGCGGCTGAACAAGACCGGCACCTCGCTGGCGGCCATCGTCCAGGAGCGGGACTCGCGAACGGTGAAGCGAATGGTCGACTCGATCAACGAGCGCTACAACGCCCTCAAGGTGAAGATGAGGAGCACGCAGGACACGCTCGACTCGGCGCTGGCCGAGACGAGCCAGTTTGCCGACAAGATGGACGGCCTGCTCGAAGGCGCTGGCGGCCACGCTGGAGCAGCTGAAGAACGCCGAGCCGGTGGCCGCCCTCCGGAGCGGCTGCAGGCGCAGATCGGCGAGAAAACGCCATCCTCGAGGACCTGGAGCGTTCGCCCTCGCCTACGAGTCCATTAGCCATTGCGCGGGAGCTGATTCAAGACCGGGCGAGTGGCCTCGGTGCGGGAATTAGCGGAAAGCTGGACCAAGTTGAAGATACTGGAATCAATGCACCAGCTGGCGGAAGTCGAAAGGGCGCCCTGGCCGACGCCCTCCGCCTGGCCACCCGTTTCTGGGAGCAGCTGGCGGAGGTGATGCGCAGTCTGAAGGGCCTGGAACGGGCGTGCCCAGCGACCAGGAGACGGCCGCCAGTCGAGACCAACGCCATTGCCCGCCAGCGGAGCAGCTGCGGAGATTAAGCGGGAGATGGACGCCACAGGGCGAAGATGGACGACGTCAGGTCACGGAAAGGACCTCCAAGGTGGCCGGAGCGAGAAAGGACCGCCCGAGGTGAAGAAGGGCCCGAGAGATGGACGCCCTGTGGGCCACCGTTTCGGCACTACACAAGCGGAGAAGGAGCTGAAGGCCGCAGGAGCGGGCGATGAAGTTCCACGAGGCCTCAGGCGCTCCTGGAGTTTGACAAGGCGAGGACACGTTGTCGCCTTAGGCCGGTGGCGGCGGACTGGAGCCGTAAGATCGCAACTGACGGAGCTGGCCGCCTTTAAACGCCACGTCGACGGACACATCAAGGACGTGGAAAACTTTAACCGTCTGGCGGCAGACCTGCTCGGAAGTGGTTCCCAGCAGCCAGGTGAAGAGCATCCGCGAGCCACTGAACGAGGTGAACCACCGCTGGGACGACCTGCAGAAGGCGATCAGCGGACGACAGGCGGAGCTGGAGTCGGCCCTGCTGAAGTTGGGCCAGTTTGAGCAGTCGCTGAACGACTTTCTGGAGTGGATCCGCAAGACGGAGGCCATCGTCGACGCCATCCAACCGACCTTCAGCGACCCCCAGGTCCTGGAGGTGGAGCTCGCCAAGTTCAAGGTGCTCGCCAATGACATTCACGCCCACCAGAGCACGGTGGACAGCCTGAACGGGGCGGGGCGGATGCTGATTGAGGCGGAGCGAGGTTCGGAGAATGCTCGAAGCACGCAGACCAAACTGAATGGCCTGAACTCCCGCTGGACCGCCCTGCTAGAGAAGACGGACGGAAAGCGGCGCGACCTGGAGGAGCTGCTGAAGGAGGCTACTGGCTTCAACCAGGAGCTGGTGGACACCATCGCCTGGATCGGCGAGATGGAGAATGAGATGGGCGTCTCGAAGCCGGTTGGAGGGCTGCCGGAGACGTGCAAGGAGCAGCTGGCGCGCTTTATGGAGGTCTACAAGGAGATCGACGCGAATCGCTTCAAGGTGGAGCAGCTGCTGGAGCGAGGTGCGGAGTACCAGCGACGGGCGAAGGACCGAGCGCCGAACATGGCCGCCACGCTGAAGACGCTGAAGGCGAAGTGGGAGAGCCTCCTGGCGAAGGCCAACGAGAAGAAGATCAAGCTGGAGATTGCCCTGGCGGAGGCGGTGGAGTTCCACAACGCCCTGGAGGCCTTTATTCAGTGGCTCACCGAGGCGGAGAAGCACCTGGCGAACCTCGCCCCGGTCAGTCGCGTCCTGGAGCGGATCACCGAGCAGATTGAGGAGCACAAGGGCTTCCAGAAGGACGTCAGCGACCACCGCGAGGTGATGCTCGACCTGGACAAGAAGGGCACCCACCTGAAGTACTTCAGCCAGAAGCAGGATGTGATCCTGATTAAGAACCTGCTCGTCAATGTGCAGCACCGCTGGGAGAAGGTGCTCTCGAAGGCGGCGGAACGCAGCCGGCCCTCGACTACGGCCTCCGCGAGACGAAGGAGTTCTACGACGCCTGGAGTGAGCTGATGGCCTGGCTGACGGAGCTGGAGAAGAACTTTGACTCGACGCAGCAGCTCAGTAACAACTCTGAGGTGATTCGGGCGATGATTGCCAAGCACCGGGAGTTTCAGCGCCAGCTGGGCAGCCGCCACGCCCAGTACGACGCGACGCTGAAGATGGGCAAGCACCTGAAGGAGAAGGCGCCGAAGGTGGACGTCCCGGTGCTGCAGAACATGATCGACGAGCTGAAGAACCTGTGGAATACGATCTGCAATAAGAGCGTTGATCGGCAGCGACGGCTGGAGGAGGCCCTCCTCTTTAGCGGCCAATTCAAGGACGCCATTGACGCGCTGATGGACTGGCTGGAGAAGGCGAAGGAGGCGCTGGTGTCGGGGGCGGCGGTGTACGGCGACCTCGATACGGTGACCGCCCTCGTGGAGCAGCACAAGATCTTCCAGGAGGAGTTCCGCCGGCGGGAGAAGAACCTCCAGTCGGTGTACCGCATCAGCGAGGAGCTGCTGAAGACCGCAGAGGCCGACGACGCGGCGAACATTCGGGCGGAAATTTCCGCTTTAAATGACTTGTGGAAGGAGGTGGAGGCGTTGAGCGGCCAACGATCAGGAGAGCTGGAGAAGGCGGTGGTCGAGGCGGAGCGCCTGCACAAGTCGGTGCACATGCTGCTGGAGTGGCTCTCGGACGCGGAGATGAAGCTTCGATTTAGCGGCCCACTGCCCGAGGAGGAATCGACCACGCGGGAGCAGATCGCCGAGCACGAGCACTTTATGAAGGAGATGGCCGTGCAGGAGAAGGCGAAGGAGGGCACGGTGGGCATTGCCCAGGCGATCCTGGAGAAGTGCCACCCCGAGGCGACGCCGGTCATCAAGCACTGGATCACCATCATCACCAGTCGCTGGGAGGAGGTGAACAGCTGGGCGACGCAGCGGGAGGTGCGGCTGACGGAGCACCTCAAATCGCTGCTCGATATTATGGACTCGCTGGAGAAGCTGCTCGCGTGGTTGATTGGCGCAGAGGCGGCGCTGCTGGCGGCGGAGACGCAGCCCCTCCCCGATGACAACTACGAGCTGGAGAAGCTGATTGAGGAGCACCAGCGCTTTGGGGAGGAGCTGGAGAAGCGAGGAGTGGACGTGGAGAAGATTGTCAAGAACTTTGCCATCAAGAAGGCGGCCCTCTCCACGCTGAAGAGCAAGGAGGAGAGTCGAAGTTATACGCTGCGAGGAAGAGGAGCTCCCCGGATCTTCCACTCCAAAGATTCCCAGCGACTACGGCTTTGACGTGAAGCACCCCAAGGTGAGGGAGCTGCAGGAGAAGTACGCCAAGGTGGGCCGGCTGGCGGCGGACGAATGAAGCGCCTGCAGGAGAAGCTCCGCTACAACAATGAGGTGGAGCGGGTGAAGCACTTTGACTTTGATGACTGGCGACGCCGCTTTCTGGGGTGGATGAACAACAAGAAGGCGCGGGTGATTGACTTCTTCAAGAGGATCGACACTAATAACGATGGTCGAGTGACGAAGGCGGAGTTTGTGGAGGGCTTTGTGGGAAGTGGAGCCTCCTCGGTGGCCCGCTCCTTCACCACCAGCCGCCTGGAGATGGAGAAGGTGGCGGAGGTGTTTGACCGAAATGGCGACGGGTACATTGACCACAAGGAGTACCTGGACACGCTGCGGCCGGAGCGCGATCTGCCGAAGACCGAGTCGGAGATCATTCAGGATGAGGTGCAGAAGCAGGTGGACGAGTGCACCTGCACCAGCAAGTACATGGTCTGCCAGGTGGGCGAGTGCAAGTACCGGGTAAGTTGAGGAGTTTTTTTTTGTTGAATTGATTACTAAAGTATCCTTTTTTGCAGTTTGGCGAATCTCAAAAGCTTCGACTGGTGCGCATTCTGCGCAGTACTGTCATGGTACGCGTCGGCGGCGGTTGGGTCTCACTGAATGAGTTCCTCCACAAGCACGATCCCTGCAGATGTGAGTAGAGTGGAGTTTAATTTGAGGAGTTTGATTTTTTATTGATTTTTGAAAATCCTCTTTTTCCAGTAAAGGGACGCACCAACATTGAGCTGCGCGAGCAGCTGACCGACTCGGAGGGCAAAAAGTCGCTCTACAATGAGGATGGCACCATTCGCGGTTGGTCCTATTACCAAGGTATGTTAATGGTGAGGCTCATTTTTGATGATAACTTTGTACTTATATTTTGTTGTTCTAGATCAAAGAAAAGACAGAACGCAGCTATCCGATGAACGCCCACGACCAGATGCGCTTCAACGCCACCACCGACTACAGCGGCTTCAGCGACCACGGCGGAGCGGACAGCTCGGGCTTCAAGTCGAGGCCGAGGAGTCGACTGACCATTTGTGAGTTTTTGTTAATGTTTTTTTCATTTCTGAAGTTTTTGTTCTAACTCTTCCTTCTTTTTTTCCCACTCCGCCAACAGCCTCCAACAGCCGCCCTGGCAGCCGTCACTCGAGTCAGCCGCCCAGTCGGGCGGCCAGTGACCTGTCCGTCGAGTCGCTGGACAGCTACAACCAAAAGTACAAGTTTGTCACCAAGTCGGGCTCCACGCACAAGCTGCCCAGCTCCAGACAGGGCTCCATGAGCAATCTGAGACTGAAGTAAAGCCGCTTCAACATTCAACATTCTACATTCTTCACAGTTACCTTATCTTATACCTGACGACAAGCAAACAAAGCAGACAGAACGCACACCATTTGCCAAATCAGTGACTGCGCTGATATTTGGAGGTCACTTTGCCATTTTGACCGACTGACTGACTGTTTCAAGAAACATAAACGTGCCAACTAATCACACACACACAACTTTTCTCACTAATCCACTTCAGTGCAGCTACTTCTTCTTTTGATGATTCCTTCTCGTTTACACCGTGGACCACCTTCACTTCTCTCTCTCCCCCTTCATTCATTTACACAATTGAACTTATTTTGCCATTTTATAATTAATTTATTAACACGCTCTTTTCTTTCTGTACCTTTTACTACTACTACCACTACTACTTAATTATTGTAAAGGCAGACCAGTTGACAGTGTGTTGAACACTTGCGACGAAGACGACAACCAACTTTCAAAAACGACGACGACAATTACAACACAAAACGACGACAAACTCAAGCAACACATTCAACACTGTGTGCCTTTGTAAATAATAATAAAACATAAACTGATTATTATTTAACTGATTAGAAATTGTCAAAAGCGCAAGTAGGTGTGCTAATTCTATCTTTAGTATTAGTTTTATTGGATTAGTAGCAGCCAAGTTCTTAGAGCTTTGTCAACACTTGATAAGCAGTTGCATTGCTTTATTGCAACTCATTTTAGCTGGTAGTCTGCTTGGAAACTTGTTGTGTGATTAAACTCTCCATCGCACATCGCATCTTTTACCTGGCGCTCCACCCAGGCTCTACAGATTAGTATTTGTTTCATATTGATTGTCATCAATATGAGGGCGCTTTTAAAATTTCTTTTTTACACTTTTCACTAGTATATTTTTAAAAAATTAACATTTACCATTTAGGTTAAAAAAAACTCTATACTGTTTTACGCAAACCTCATTTTGAAAAAATTAAAAACATTTTTTGTATTTTATATATTAATTTTACTTAAACTACAAATTAAACTTTTTTTGCAAGTTTGATAATAATGGATTTTCAGGTATAATGTTTAAACCAAATTTTAAAATGTTTTATAAATTTTTTGTCAATTACAATTAACATTTAAATGTTTGCTAGGCTTCTACCAGTGACGATACAGTTTCGGATCAAGTGTCTAATGTCCCATCTTCTACAAATGATACTAAAAAAGAACCTCTTGAAAGCATACCAAAACATTATATTTCTGAAACAAATGGTCCTGAGGATAAGTTCCCTTCAAACATAGATTTAAGAGTAAATGATATTTGCGAAAATCCTATCTTAAAAAATGATGAAAAATGTTCAAAACAACTTACTGAAACGCGATTTGTTCAAATAAACTCATTAGCTAGTAATCGAGTTGAGTATCATACTGAAATAATAAGTACTAAGGAATTAAAACAAGGCACTACAATGACTGAATCGGCAAGAAAAAAAGCACAAAAATTAGGAGAAAAAAATGATGATGCTGGCCATTTGTTAGCAAAAAATCTCGGCGGTAAAGGTGATGAGCACAATGTTATTCCACAAAATGCTAATATAAATCGAGGAAACTGGAAAACAATGGAAAATTTTATTTATAAAAATGATGTAAAAAAAGATCCATTAAAGTTTACCTATAGGGTCATTTATGACGATAAACCAAGGGAGCTTTTGAAAACGCGCCCTAAAGAATTTCTTTTTAAAGTTGAAACTTTAAATAACGAGCTCATTCGATTTGGAAAAGTAGAAAACCCGCCAAATGAAATTGTTGAATTTAAATTGCAAGAGTACTTATCTAAAAATTTTGAAAAGGTAAACAATATAAAAAGGTTTTTTTTAAATTTAATTAATTGGTTTTAGATTTGGGATTCTCAATATGGACGTAAATTTGTTCTTTCTCTTAAAGAAAATATTTTGTCTGATATTCTCTTTTCAAAAGATTTGACTCAAAACGAATACTTTATTTGGAGAGTGATTCACGATTGGGTTAAGTTTGATCAAGACAAACGATTAGAACATTTACCCCTTTTAATCGGAAATTTTTTTCAATTTACAACTTTGTCTGATTATTTTATTAATGTTTTTATTTCAAATTGTGCTCTTTTTAGTAAAATTGACGGAAAACAATATATTTGTGAAAATTTAAAACAATGTGCTGAAAACAGTAAAAAGAGTAGTGTAAAGGAAAAGGGCGAAACTACTTCTTTGGAAAACTTACTTCAAAACCTAAAAATTACTAATCATTGGGAAAATTCGGTTACCTTATTTAAATCTCAAAAATATTACTCCAATTTGCGTTCCCTTAAAAAAATTCCAATTTGTGGTAGTTGCAAAACAAATCATTTTGAAATTTTTGATTCTAAAATTTGGAAATCATTTCAAATAAGTAGTTTGAAAAAGTGGGGTTTTAGTATTTTTAGTATTTCACCAGAAATTTGTACAGCAAATAACAATTGTAATTGTCTCGCTTCAATTAGTCGTGAACTATATGAAAATAAAAAGTGGTCAGAAATTGAGATAATAAAAAATGCTCGTAAATATGCTTCGATAGTTGTTCACAATAACTGCATTTATATTGCAGGTGGCATCAATAGTGAAGGATCACTTGAGAAAATAGTTGAAAAATACGATTCAAAAACAGAAAAACTAGAACCAATAGAATCAATGATTACAGCTCGCCGAAACTTTTCTTTAGTTTTGTACAAAAATCGCCTTTGGGCAATTGGTGGGATTGATGACAATTTACCAATATCTTCTGTAGAATCTTATGATTTTGATAAAGATGATTGGAAAACTGAACCACCACTAAATGATACTAGATACAATCATGCAGCAATTGAATTCGAAGGAGAATTGTATGTCGTAGGTGGTTTAGGCCAAAAAGATGGTAAATAAAAAAACTTGTAAAACAAATTATTTATAGTTTTATAATCGAGTTTTATATTGTTCGCATCTTTATATTTTATAGATCTAATTGTTGAGAGATACCAAGACAATACCGAACCAAATCACTGGGTACTAAGCAGTAAACTTAATGAAGCAATTCCAAACCCACACCTTGTCATATTAGCTTATCCATAAAAAGCCCTTCAACTTACCTGGTTTGCTTTAATGATAACAAACTCGAGTTGATCAGATGAGCGACTAATAAGATGATCCGCCAGTAACAAAACAGGGCAAAAATCGCTTTTAGAGGTCAGGGCCCTTTTTTGTATTGTCAAGTTTATTGTATCAAAAATTATAAAGTTAAAAATAAAGTCTCCAAGCATAAATCTGATGTGATCTGCAGGGCGCTAAGTAGAGTAGAGTATCAAGTGCAGCAGCAGTAGTAGCCGATGAAATAGCCAAATAATTATCCAAACAAATGAACAGCCAATTAAACTCCTCCTGCCGCCGGAAAGTGCCGGTGGTAGTGGCGGTGATGGTGCTTAAAACTTCTCATTGTAAATCTGCAGCCACTGGCGAGGATCATCATCGCTGACGATGCCCTTCTCCGTCTGCTCCTTCACAGTGGCGGGCTGCGAAAATAGAACAAAAGAAAGATAAAGGTTAGAACAAACAAAACTTCCACCAAAAACAACTTTACTCACAAGTCGAAGGTGGCGGACGCGAATGTGGCGAATGGCGTTCGCCCGGTCCTCGCTCAGGTAGCGGCACTGCGGCCAGCTGCAGCCAAACGGCTTGGAGCGCGAGTGGAAGCGCTTGTGCGTGCGCAGGTTGGTCCGCTCGCTGAAGACCTTGCCGCAGCCGTTGTAGGGACAGGTGAAGACGGCCTTCTGGCAGCGGGAGGCCTTGATCTGGCGGAAGGCGGCCGCGTGCTGCATCTGAAAGTGGCGCAGCGCCTCACGGCGGGTGGAGGCGATGAAGTCGCAGCCCTCCGCCCCCTCCACCAGCGAGCACCGGTAGATGCGCTGGTAGTGGGCGGTGTAGAAGTGCTGCGTCAGGCGGTTGCAGTTCTCCGCCTCCTTCGGGCAGTCCTTGCACGGCCAGGTGGTCAGTGCCTTGTGGGTGTTGTTCTGGTGGACCACCAGTTGAGTGCTAGGGGAGAAAGAGGGGGAAAGGTGTCAATTGATAAGAGTTTGTTTCGGGTTCGAATTCGAAGGCCACTTACATGTCCGGGAAGGAGCGGCTGCAGCCGCGCAGGACGCACACGTAGGGATTGACGCCGTGCTTCTCGAGCATGTGCTGATCGAGCTCCGCCTTGAAGTCGCAGATCTCCTCGCAGTCTGCCACCGGGCAGCGAATGCCGAAGCGGATGTAGTTGCTGCTCTCGTTGCTCGAGTCGGTGGTGGTGTTGATCGTCATCTTGGGAATCTTCCGCTTGCGATTGTAGAGGCCGGGCAGGGTTCGCTGCAGGGGCTGCAGTTGATGCTGCTGATGGTTCAAGAGTTGCAGTTGACCACCACCACTTCCACCAAGACCACTTCCACCAAGACCATTTGCTCTGACAACGGCCGACTTCATGACCGATGAGTTGTCGTACATGGCAGCATCAGGCAACTCGGCCTCATCGTCATCATCACCATCGTCGTCAAACTGTTCATCGTTGTTGTCGGCTGTCACCAAAGTCACTACGGGGGACAGGACAGCCATCGAGTTTTCATCACCACCATCCTCCTCCTCCTCTTCGTCTTCTTCTTCGTCGCCCTCTCCTAAATCATCGTCATCACTCCAAGATCATCTCCTTCCTCCAAGTTAATCAGCTCCCGAGGGCCACTGTTTGGAGCGACCACTCTAATGCGTGTTTTGCAGTTGGCAATTGGGCGATTAATTTGGGCCGGCGTGGTGGCGGCCGTGGTAATTGGCGTAGCACCAGTAGTTCCATTCACCACTACAAAAGTGGCATTTGTTTTGGTTGTTGGTGTTGCAGCATTAGCATTTCCATTCGGAGCATTGGCTGGTGTGGTTTTTGTTGTTGTTGTTGAAGCACTAGCATTAGCAGCATTAGCATTTCCATTTGAAGCATTTGCTGGTGTTGTTGTTGATGTGTGTTGAAGCACTAGCATTAGCAGCATTAGCATTAGCAGCATTAGCATTAGCAGCATTGACATTCTTCTCAGTCGCCTGTTTCTTGTTGTTGTTATTGTTCGACGACTCCTCACTGGGCAATTCATCCTCTGAATCATCTTCGCTGTCGTCACTGTGCACCTTGTACTCTACCGTGAGCTTGTTCAACGCCTTAGTGATAATGTGTCCATAGGTGGCCTCCATATTGACGGCCATTTTGGTGATGGCGCGGTCGATCAGCCGGTTCATCTCCTCCTTCACCTCCCTCCTCATGATGTTCCTCTGCACCTGCAGCTCAATCCACAGCTCAGTGGACATGTTATTTTTTAGCTGCCTGATCAGCTCCATCTTCAAGTTCGGTTGTAGTGATGACAGTTGGTGGAAGTTGAAGACCAAGGAGACTGTTTCGACTGTTGACCTGATGAGCTGTTGAATTGTCGAGAGAGTTGTCGAGAATGGCGAGGGCAAAGGCGAGGCCCAAGGAGAAGAAGAGGGACACACAAAGAGCACACAAAGAGCACGGCAAGGCAAGGCAACAGCGTGCTCGCTGAATGTGAGCCAATGTGAGTCGTTTGTTTGTGTGAAACATGGCGAAAATGAATTTTAGTTTAAAAGTTGTCTACCAGGGGACGCCACTTTTTAGCTGGAGTGGAATCTTGCAGTTTTTTAGTGCCGGCAAAATGTGAATATTCAAGAGAGAGAGAGAGAGCACGTGTTTGGTTTGTTTTGAAGCTTTGAAGCTTTTTTGTTAGGACTTTGGATTTGTACAAGTTTTTACCATTATTAGATTTCTCTCCTCCTCCAAGATGGTAACTATTATTTTCTTTTTGTTATCTTCTCAACTAAAAATTACCTTATGAACTCACTTCACTTCACTTTAGCTTCGACGACAGCAACGGCTTCGGCGCGAGTACCTGGTGCGAAAGTCTCACGAAGAGCAGAAGAGGATAATCACCGAGAAGAAGCAGACGCTGAAGAAGGCTCTAGATGGTACAGTGGAGCTTTATAAGGATTTTAATTCTGATCACTTTTCAATAACGCATTTTCTATTCCCCTCCTTAAGAACGCAAACAAATTCCCAGCAACCTGCGGAAGGTAGCCCTTGACCTGCAGCACACCCTGGACTGGGACGATCTCGCCTCGGAGCAGGTCACCTCTCACCAGGACGACGAGTACCGGTGGGCGGGCGTCGAGGATCCGAAGGTGGTGGTGACCACCTCTCGCGACCCGAGCTCGCGGCTGAAGATGTTCGCCAAGGTAAGTGGACAAACACATTGTTTACACACAAAACTCTAACGCGCTTCTATTTCGAAATTCACCAGGAATTCAAACTGGTCATCCCCAACTCGCAGCGCATCAACCGCGGCAACTACCAGCTGAAGCAGCTGGTGGAGAGCTGTCGCGCCAACGCCGTCACCGACTTTGTCGTCCTCCACGAGACCCGAGGTGAACCGGATGGCCTGGTGATCTGCCACCTGCCCTTTGGCCCCACAGCCTACTTTCAGCTGCTGAACACCGTCATGCGGCACGACATTCCCGAGGTGGGCACCATGTCGGAGGCCTACCCGCACCTGGTGCTGCACAACCTCACTAGCAAGCTGGGCACCCGAGTGGGCAACATCCTCAAGTACCTCTTTCCGGTGCCGAAGGCGGACAGCAAGCGGGTGATCACCTTCGCCAACCAGAATGACTACATCTCCTTTCGGCACCACGTCTACAAGCAGGTGAGAGGTAAGGTGGAGATGCCGAGGTGGGCCCGCGCTTTGAGCTGCGCCTCTACCAGATCAAGCTCGGTACGCTGGAGATGGAGAACGCTATTGACACCGAGTGGGCCTTCAAGCCGTACATGAACACCACCAAGAAGCGGCAGTTTCTCAGCGACGGCACTGCGAATGATGATGATGATGTTAGTGGTGGGAAAAAGGAGAATGCTGGAAAGGAGGAGAGCAGAACGGGCGGAGGAAGGCCCTCTTTCAAGTAAAATGTTTTTTATCACTAATTTTAATAGTTCTCGGCAGTTCTGCTCGGCAGAACAATTTTGCAAACTAAAGTTTGGAGCTAAGGTTAAGAATAGGAATAATAATCATCATCATTGACAACAACAAAAATCGACAATAATTCTACTTTAGAAATTGACTGATCCGTGAGGGGTAATATCTCAACAAAATGACAAATTAGCAAAGGACATCGGTAGAAGTTGTTGTAGTAGTAGTAGGAGTCCTTGACTTCAAAGTATACCCAGTTCTTTCTTTCTTCTCTTCAAGACAACACATTTGCAGGTTACTTTCGCAGGTTAGCAGAAGTGCATGACGGAAGTTTTTCACCTCCTCTTACACACTTCCTCTTCTCAGCACAACAATAAACAAGCACATCAGCCTCACTCAAAAACCTTTTCTGTGGAACATATCCTCAGCATCCTGAAAGTGGTGGTGGTGGTGGAAGTGGCATCTGAAGTTGCAACGGCAGCAGCTTCAGCAGCGATTTGTTTTCCTCCCTCCCAAAAGAAAGGAGGATTTCCCACGGCGTTAGTTGAATCGTCGTCGGTACTGCTGATAGTTGATGGTGTTGTTCTGGCCGCTGCTGTTGTTGTTATTGCCAGAGTTATTGCCACTGCTGTTGGTGGAGGAGTTGTTGCCGCTGTTGTTGTTGTTGGCATTGCTGTTGTGGTAGTAGCCAGAACCTCCTCCTCCTTGACGATGATAGTAGCCACCACCACCTCCCGAATAGTGACCTCCACCTCCCTGGTAATGTCCACCACCGTGATGATAGTGCTGCTGCTGGTAATGCTGCTGGTGGTGCGAGTAATGTCCACCTCGAGAACTGTAGCCACCACCACCACTGCTACCATCCGTCGAACTTCGACTGGGACTTCCGCTGCTGCTCCCTCCGCCGCCAGCACTGTCCTCCTGCAACTCTCGGCGCTGGTTAATGTCCAGAATGACCCGCTTGACGGCCTCCTTCTGCGCACGGAGCTCCTCTTCACGAGCCAAAAAGTTCTGCACCAGCTCCGACTCGGGCGAAACCTCGATGGAGCGAAAGAGCGGCTTGTTCGACTTGTTCGCATTGCGCGCCATGACGCGAAACTGAAAGGTAGTTCGATTGGTGCTGCTGCTATTTGAATCGCCCGAAGTGCTCTGACGATCATTGAGCGCCATAGAAAAGGGCTGCTGCTGGCTTCGATCAGATTCTTCATCGGCAAAAGAGTTGACCGTCTTCTTCTTCTCACCACCGCCTCGCTCAATAGGAATGACAATCTCCACATTGGGGCGGACCACCTCCTGGCTGCGGCTGGTGAGTGACTCGGTGAGCATCCGCTCAAAGTCCCGCTGAAACTCGTCGTCCTCGGTACAGCCGACAATGGCGGGCGCCTTGGAGTTGTTGGCCTTGTTGCTGCTCGTTTTATCCTCTTCCTCTTCGTCGACCACTTCTTCCTCCTCTTCTTCATCCTCTTCCTCCTCCTCCTCAGCGTACTCCCCGTCGCTGTTGAAGCAGCGCTGCTCCTCGTCATAGCCGTCCTGGCTGTCATTGTCGCCGTTCAAGGTAACACCAGCTTCCGGTCCGTCCTCTTCACAATCAGCCTCTTCGACGATGGGCTCCAGACCGCCGGCACTGCCTCGACGACTTCCCTTTCCGGTGGTCAAAGGCTGCAACGGCTGCACTATGGTAGAGGGCTTCAGCACCTGCTCCGCCGAAAGCGGCGACAAGTTGGGCATCAGCTCTTTGGCCCGCTCCGCCACGCCCTTCAGGTGCGTCTCCAGCTGTCGACAGGCGGTCTCGTAGGAGTCGGCCACCCGGAAGCGGGGCTTCAGGTAGGTGATCACGTCGCGAAAGATCGAGTCAATGTAGAACTGGGCGTTCAGGTCGGCGCTGTTGGTGTTGCCGCCGCCGCCGACGTAGGTGGGCGGCTGTTGTTGAGCTTCTTTGCCTTCCTTGGACTCCTTGGTCGTCTCTGAGGCAGTCGAAATAGCCGCCGCCACCACCGAGTTCAGGTACGCCTTCTTCAGCCAGTAGTATCGCTGATAAACAAAACAAAAGCAGCAGATTATTTCAAGTTATCTTCATCTCCTCTCTTACCTGATAAAAGTAGATGTAGTAGTCGAGCTTCTTCCTCGACTGATGCGTAGTGAGGAAGCCGCCCGTGGCGTGGAGAATCGTGGCCACCAGCCGCAGTCGCATCAGATTGGCGGGCGGATCCAGCGGCGACAGCGTCACATCTTCGTAATTGACCCCATAGGTAATCAGCAGGTAGAGGACGCGAAACAGCAGCCCACTGTCAATGAGGCGGTAGTTGAAGCACTCGGCGAGGAAACGGGCCACCGCCAGCCGCCGCTGGTTCCACTCAAAAGCGCCGCTCATCTGCAGCCCCAGGCGAATGTCCTCGAGGACGGTGTCCAGGACCCGGGGGACGACCCACTCCTGGTAGGAATAGAGCCCGTAGAGGAGGTGGGCGAGGTAGACGATGTTGAAGTACTTCAGCTGCCAGACGGAGGCGAGGCAGCTGATGGCCACGGCGGAGATCTCCGGGTCCTCCCAGTTCAGCTTGCGGAGCTTGATCAGCACCTTGGTGACGCTGTTCTTCGTTAGCTCAGTGTAGAGGAGGTGCTCAATGTAGAGCGTCATCGGCGGCTTGGTGGGCAGGTTGCGGCCGAGCTGAAAGAGCAAAGCATTTTTGATAAGTTTTAAGCCAAATCTAAGCTCCCCAAAAACCGTTCTTACCAGCTTATCCTCCGGCGGATTGACCACGTAGTAGGCGTTCTCGACCATGATCGCATAGCGTGAATCCAGTGCCATCCTCGCCTTGTGGCGCATCAGCTGATCGAGGAGGTGGCTGGTCATCGGATGGGAATCGGGGCTGCGGTACAGGTACTGCCCCGCCGTCTCCAGCAGATTGCAGGCCATCTCAATGTGGTGGTGGCGAAAGTCGGAGAGCAGGGTCTGAAGTTTAGGAGTAAAAAAAGTGAGCTATAAAAAGAAAAAACACAACAAACCTACCTTTAGAATGTAAAGAGCATCAGGCTTGGGAAAAACCCCAAACTTCACCAGCTCGCCGATGAAGCGAATGTTCTTCACCTTGCTCTCAATGTTGATCTGGTCCTTCTTCTTGAAAAGGTACCGGAAGTTGTGCTTCAACAGGGAGACCAGGTCCCCGCCCACCGTCGGCATGATCGGACTCAGTTGGGCGACGAAGCGGGCGTAGAAGGGGAGGAGGTCGAGGCGGGTTCGCGGCACGGTGAAGAGGACGTTCACCAGCTTCTTCCGGTTGGTTTTGGTGTTGTAGGTGGTGGCGAAGGTGAGGGCGGCCTTGTCGATGAAGTCCCGGTTGACGCACTTCAGGAGGCTGGCGAAGAAGACGTCGATGGGCGATTTGGTGGAAGTTGAGGTTGAAGCCGTGGATGAAGTCGAGGCTGAAGCAGCAGTAGCTGTCTTTTTGCCCTCTTCAGCAGTAGTGGCCGTAACTTCACTGCTCAAATTTTCCACGATAGGCAAACCTTGATTCTTCTGCTGCTGCTTCTGCTCGGTCTTCTGAATAGAGGAGAGGGCAATCTCCAGCTCGTCGTTCTCATTCAGCGTGGCCATGTCCTTGCCCGAGTCGGCAAAATCCTCCTCGTCTGCTTCCATCTCCTCCTCCTCTTGTTCGCCTTCGACTTTCTCCTTTTCCACTTCAGTTCCTTCTTCAACTTTTATCTCGCCCGCCAGTTCCCCGTCAGCGGTTCCATTGACGAGAGGCTGTTGTTGTTGATCGGGAGAGTTAGTTGCCGAGGATGAAGATTCGGTATGTGGAAGTGGCAATTTGCTGCTGCTGCTGCCCATCCTTCAGACTGTCCTTGTAGAGAATGGCGGGAATGATGGACTTGAGGTCGGGCAGACTCTCGTAGAAGGTCCTCGTCTCCTCGTCCTCCCAGAGGGCCGTCTGCGGACAGCCGTTCCCCTCACCTCGAAAGCGATTGCTAAAATCGAAGACGACGTCTCCTCGCTGCTCATCACCATCAAAACCGTCTCCGCCACAGTCGCGGCTAAACGCCGGCAGCTCCTCGTCGAGCAGGTCCGCCAGCTGCTCCGCCGTGCCCACAGTTTCTTGAACTCCACCGACCGGCCCTCATAGGCCTCCTTTTGGTGCTTGGCCACCTCGCCCCGGGTGACCAGGACTCGCCGCATCTCGCCCTCCATTCCGCGCAGCCGCTTATCGTCTCGATGAAGGTGGCCGACCAGCGAGGCGAAGTACTCCTTCAGCAGGTGGCGGACGCCCTTCTGCCGCTCGGCGGAGAGAAAGTCGCAGATGGGCACGGCCAAGCCGTGAGCCTCCGCCAGCAGGCGCATCCGTCGCGGAACCAGGCCCGCAAACTCGTTCCCGTACTGGCGGACAAAGCCGAGGACAATCGCCAGGTTGTTGTGCGCCTCCCGGTCGCCGGTGGTGAGGACGGTCAGCACGGCCCCGAGCAGGGAGAGGGCCTCCTTGGGAGCCGGGCCAAAGACGCCCGCGAGGATCAGCTCGGTGAAGAGGCGGACGTCGATGCGCATCTTCGCGGCGTTGAACGTCGGGGGGTCGGTGGGCTTGCGAGGCAGGTTCTTCGTCCACGCCTCGAGAAGTTGGCCGCTGAATTCGGCGTATCGGCGGTGAAGGAGGGAGCAGACGGTCACAGCCAGGCCGATGTCCGTTAGCTTCAGCTTCGTTTCTACAAGAGCTGAGGCGAGCTCCGAGACGTAGCGGGAGAGGTTGAGGCTGGCCAGGTCCTTGAGAATTAGCTCTCGCCCCGCCTCGGTCATGTTGCGGAGCTTCTTCACGAAGGCGGTGTTCTTCTTGATGCTCGAGTCGAGGCGGCCGAAGAAGCTCTCGTCGGGGTAGTCGATCGTCTTTGGGTCGTTCGCCTGGCGGTCCTCTCGTTTCGCGGCAAAGCGGGCCGTCAGCTCGGCGATGAAGGCGGTGATCGTCTCCAGGTCCTCCTGGTGCTTTTGTTGCTGCTGCTTTTGTTGGCCATCGTCATCCTTACTTTGACTGCTTGAATCGTCAACGTCAGCTTTGACGCCACTATCACTGTTGTTGTTGTCATTTGGAGCGATCTCCTCCTCCTGCTTTTTCGGTGTTTCGTTGACTCGTCCATCTCTGGCTTTTTCTTTTCCTGTAGCAACTGCTGTGACTAGCAACGGTGGCCAGAGACTCTTTGAAGGGGAAGACTTCGTTGACTATCACATTTGCCGGTCAGCAGCAGCTGGTGCTGGTGGTTTTGCTGTCCTGGTGGTGAACACCAGGGAGATGATCTTTGGTGGTGGGGTGATCCTCGAAGCTCCAGAAAAGATGTCAATGGGAATGCTAACGATGCGATGATGAATGGTCAATGTATGGAAAGATCGCTTGCCTTTGCTGCTGCTGTGATTGCTGGGCTCGAGAAAAGAGAAGGAGCAAGGCGAGAAACGGCAACACACAATAACACACGCTGCAAAAACGACAGCCGTAGTGGCAGTGGGCGGCTGGCGCCCCCGCCGCCTGTCCCCCACTACTACCGTGCGCGCAGTCACGCGCTCTGTGAATGGGCGCCCGCGCTTTTCGGCGCTATTTTTGAGCCCAGATGAACTTTGATACAGGCACTCTGTACAGGTGCTGCATTCAGGTCAATCAATGACAGGGTAAAAGGGTCCCTTGATGGAGCTTTTGTTTTGGTAAAGCTGCTTTAGTATAGCTGCAAAAAGTGGCAGTAAACAGTTTTTTATTTGGTGATTTTGAAGTGAGATTTTGTTTGGTTTTTAGCCTACCCCTTGCTTTGATTCCGTTGAGCTTTCACGCCCCCTTTTAACCATCCCAAAAGATCTGTCACTCACTAAAAAGGCTACCATGTTCTTCCACTTTAATCTAATCCAATCTGAAGCACGAAAGCGGTACACATTCCTGACCAAAAACCAAAGAGCTTTTGTTGCGCCAAAAGCGTTTCACCAGCCACCAAAAGCAACAGAAAAAAATTCTGCGTGTCTTCTCACTGCCCCGCCAGCAGATGGCGCGGCACTCGTTCTGCCAGGCAACACTAAAAACAACTGCAACAACAAATTCAGTAGCAGCAGCAGCAGCAGCAGCAGCAGAAGCAGCGGCCAGAGCAGGAGAAAGTCTTGGATGGCCTTAGAAACCTATGATGCGGATCAGAAGAAGAAGATTATCGTCAAACAGATGCTGAAGATGAAGAAGAAGGCTACCACCACCACCACCCCCAACACCAGCAACAGCAGCAACCACCACCTTCCCTCGGGCAAAGGAGAGGAGGCCGAAGAGGATGGACAAAGAGGCGGCGGAGGTAATGGCAACGGTGGCGGACGTGACCGCGTCGGACCGCATCGTCGCCCCTGTCCGATCTCCGAGGCGCGACACCTGCTGCTCTCCCTCTCCATCGCCGACTACGAGCGGCAGAAGGAGCGCCTGCTGAGGCTGATACTGAAGCACACCGAGGAGGACCGCCTCTGTCCCCATCCGGACCTAGTCAGAGAGGAGGATGGGGAGCAGCAGACGGGAAGAGATGGTGAAGACTGGGAAGAGGAGCCACCGACGCTGGAGCCGCCCGATGAGGTAAGTTAGGTGGTCCTGGTCCTGGTGGTGATGGTCTTCGAGACGGTGATGGGTGAAGCGAAACGAGACATCAACAACCACCAAAACCGTTTGTTTACCTCTCTAGTTCTAATTTGCTGTTCTATTTTCCTCCCCATCACCACTGTTCTAGCTCGCCTCGTTAGCAGCAGCAGCAGCCGATCACGACCAAGGCCAAAACCACCACCTCCAAGATCAGCAGCAACCAGAACCTCGTAACAGCTACCAACACCACCACCCAGCAAGTGCAATTATCATCAACGAGGAGGCGCAGGAGCTACTGAAGAAGGCCTTCGTCACCTCGCTGACGCCCAGTCAGCAGCAGCTGGTGCTGGCGGCGATGCGCGACGACCTTCACCTCTCTTCACCCCTTCACCATCGGCCTCACGCCGGAGCGCTTTCCCGAGCTGGTGGAGAACAATCCGGTCATTGCCACGGAGATCCTCTTGCTCTTCATGAAGGCCTCGCTGCTCTCCAACACCACCAACTCTAGCACTTCTGAGGAGGGTTCTGAACAGAGTTCATCGCTGAAGACGCCATCCACCTCATCATCCTCTTCATCCACAGCCAACACCTTAACTTCTTTGACGAAAGCTGCCGCCTCTAAAGACGCTAAAGAAGCTTCCTCTGAAGGAGGCGGCACCCTGCCCGAGGTCTCCGGCGCCACCATCACCGACTACTTCGCCGTCCTGGTGAACATGGAGGTGTCGGTGCACTCGCTGGAGGTGGTCAATCGCCTCACCACCACCGTGGAGCTGCCCTCGGAGTTTCTCCACAACTACGTCTCCAACTGCATTCAGACGTGCTTCAACTACAAGGAGAAGTACATGCAAAACGGCTGGTCCGCCTCGTCTGCGTCTTCCTCCAGTCGATCATCCGCCGGAAGATCATCGACCTGAAGGCCATCTTCCTCGAGGTGGAGTCCTTCTGCGTGGACTTTTCGCGCATCCGCGAGGCGGCGGCCCTCTTTCGGCTGATGAAGCAGATCAGCTCGGGTGGCGGCGGTGGTGGTGGTGGTGGCGAAATGGAAGCCTTTTCCCTCGGCACCTCCTCTCCAAACAACAACATCAGCATTCCGACTGGTAGTGATCACCACCACCAAACTGAGAAGCCGTCGACGTCCACCACCTCCTCAACAGCGCCCTCCACCTCTTCGCCATCCACCTCCACCTCGCCGTCACTGTTTGGAGAGTCATGAGAATACAAGGGAAAAGGAACAACAGACAGACCAACAAAGTAAACAATACCACTGGTAAAAAACAGCCGCAGCTTGGCGCGCGAGGGCTGTGCCTTTTTCTTCTCCCACAAAAGTGGCTGCTGTTCAGCTGCCTTTTGTCGTTTCCATCATCACTGTGCTAAGGTACCTTTTATTTCAGAGCAATTATTTCATGCAACACAAAAGAACTAATAAACTGTACATGTAAATTAACGCCGTAAGGATAGGGAGAGAGAGAATGTATGGACAACTTTGGACGGTCCAAAGTTTGGACCGGATTGTTGCCGTTATCCTTTGATACAAGTCGGATTCTCTTTGCAGCTGCAGAGGGCGCTGCAGTTGCTGAACTATTTGCATTCTTCTGAACACCTGTGCGCAGTGGCAGGACATGTGCTCAGTCTTTCCTTCCTGCTTTGCTCACATTGCGTCATCAGCTTCAGTTGTTTCTGTTGCTTCGGTCTTTCCCAAATCTCTTCCTTTCAGTCTGATCATCACCCGAAGACGATGCCTCCTCTGCTCCCAATTTCCGATCTGTCTTGGATTGCCATTTTCCAAGAATTCACACCGAATGTGCAGATGGTGGCGAGCAAGATTAGTCCACGCTGTGCCGTTCTGGTGAGAGCTGCAAATCGCACCGTGAAGTCACTGGTCATCACCGATCGAAATGTTGAAGACCCAAGAAATCTTGCTTTTATTAAAAATCAAATCAACCGCTTTTCTCTCGCCTCCAAGCCAGCCATGCAGCCACCGATGAACATTCCCGGCGAGCCATCATTCCCCGATTACCCGATGACCACCTCTCGTCTCAGTAAATGGCACTGCCTGGTGATTGACTTGAGAGAACAGATTGACACTGCGACCATCGAGCAGATTGTCTATATTTTCTCCGCAGTCACTGACCTAAAGTACATCACACGCAACAGTCACTACCTTGTGCCCCTTTTGCAGCATCCCCAGTGGCAGTGCCAACTGACCCACTTCATGGCGCATACATCAATGTGGCTTGACGGTCAACATAGTCGTGAGCTGATCACCGCCATCAACGGTCTCATTGCTCTGCAGTACCTGGCACTCGAGTGGTGTACCCTCATCGCCCTTCCCGATCTACCCATACTCGCCCAGCTAAAGGTAGTGGCCTTCCATTCGGGCAACCTGCATGCCTTTATGCGTTCCCTCGAGCGGTATGCCACTGACAATGCCGATCTTCAGGTTCACCTCATCTCCTGTGATACCAAAGCTCTGCTCAGCCTCAGCCAGCCACTGCACAGTCGCATTCTTTGCTTCGGATGGAGTTATCTTGACTACACCCGTGACCGAGTGCCCCTCCTCTGCAACCAGTTTCGTTCACTCACTTCCATCAACTTTATCAACGGAATTGCCATGACTGATGTCGTGCCGCTGTTCACTTCCCTCTCTCAACTTCACCAGCTAGTCCACTTGGGGTTGGGGGTAGATTTGGTGAGAGGCGAGGAGTTACCACCGGCACGTCCACTGGCTCAGCTGAACACTGTGAGGGCTCTTGAACTGCGCTTGAGCATCTCCTCTCACTTTCAGGTGCAGTGGCTAAATCTGCCGGTGAAGATGCCCAACCTGCAGACCATCTACATCGTGGAGTTCTGCTGTCGTGGTTGTGATGTTCAGATCGGCCATTGCACCAAAGAAGACTCTTCACTTCTCCCCTCATCGTCAGCTCTAAACTGCTTTCAGTCCTCTCTCTTCACCCTCCATTCCGATGTCCCAATGAATCGACTCCTCTTGAACGCAAAGGGAGGGCGCATTTCTGCCGAGAAACTGCTGCTCCTGTCAGCCAGTGAGCCAGGCACTGAGCAGTGCTGAAAAACACTTATGATCGCTTGTCTTACTTGATATAGTTGTAATAAAATTTGCTGTCTTCTCTTACTCTTCTTCACTTTTCACTCATTGTAAACTGCCTCATTTCTGCCCGCTTTCTTCAGTTCAACTCAATGTCTCAGTCCTGATCGTTAATAGTTGGTCCTGTTAAGTATTTTATGTCAGTTCTTTAAGAGGATCTAATCCGAAGTTATTGCACTGGTTACCGTTGCTCTTTCATCTGATTATTATCACTTCAAAGGGCGATGCTGTTGTTGAGTTTCAAACTCAGAGTTTGCATTCTTCTGAACACCTGTGTGCAGTGGCAGGACACGTGCTCAGTCTTTCCTTCCTGCTTTGCTCACCTTGCGTCAGCAGCTTCAGTTGATTCGGGCTTTTCCAACTCGATTTCAATCAGATCATAACCCGAAGACGATGCCTCCTCTACTCCCAATTTCCGATCTGTCCTGGATTGCTATTTTCCAAGAATTCACACCGAATAAGCAGATGGTGGCGAGCAAGATGAGTCTGCGTTGTGCCGGGCTGGTGAGAGCGGCCAATCTCAAAGTGAAGTCACTGATCATCACCGATCGAAATTTTACGAATCTGGAGAACCTCAAAAATGAAATCAACCGCTTTTCCCTCGCCTCCAAGCCAGCCATTCAGCAGCTGATGGACATTCCTGGCGAGTCATCATTCCCCGACTATCCACTGACCGTCTCTGCCCATCTCAGCAAATGGCACTGCCTGGTGATTGACTCGAAAGAACAGATTGACACTGCGACCACCGAGCAAATTGTCTACATTTTCTCCGCCGTCACCGACCTAAAGTTCATCACACTCAACAATGGGCACCTGGTGCCTCTTCTGCAGCATCCCAAGTGGAAGTGCCAACTGACCCACTTCATGGCGCATACAACAATGTGGCCTGTCGGTCAACAGAGTCGTGAGCTGATCACCGCCATCAACGGTCTCACTGCTCTGCAGTGCCTGGCCCTCCACTGGGGTGGCTACACCGACCTTCCCGATCTGGCCATACTCGCTCAGCTGAAGGTAGTGGCCTTCCAATCGATCAGCCTGCGCTCCTTTTTGCGTTCCCTCGAGCGCTATGCCACTGACAATGCCGACCTTCAAGTTCACCTGATTTCCTGGGAAACCAATGGTCTGCTCAGCCTCAGCCAGCCACTGCACAGTCGCATTGTTCGCTTTGGGATGGGTAATCTTAACTACACCCGTGACCGAGTTCCCCTCATCTGCAACCAGTTCCGCTCTCTCATTTCCCTCTCTATCTACGCAATTTATCCTGCTGGTTTTGTCTCACTGTTCACTGCCCTTTCCCAACTTCATCAGCTGGTTCACTTGGAGTTGGGGGTAGATTTGGTGAGTGACGAAGAGTTACCACCACTAGCACGTTCACTGGCACAGCTAAACACTGTGAGGGCTCTTGAACTGCGCTTGAGCATCTCCTCTCACTCTCAGGTGCAGTGGTTGAATCTGTCAGAGACGATGCCCAACCTGCAAGCCATTTGCATCGGTTGGTTCAGCTGTGATAGCTGTAGAGTTAATACCGACCATTGCACCGTTGAAGACTTGTCACCTCTCAGCTCGTCAGCTCTAAACTGCCTCAAGTCCTCTCTCTTCACTCTCTATTGCGGTGTCCCGCTGAATCGACTCATCTTGGAATTAAAGGAAGAGTGCATTTCTGCCGAAGAACTGCTGCTGCAGTCAGCCAGTGAGCCTTCAGTCATTACCGGTCAGCGTTGATGAACACTTTTGTAATCACTTGTCTTACTTGATAGTTGTAATAAAGCATGTTGTCTTCTCTTACTCTTCTTCACTTTCTCACTCATTGTAAACTGATTTATCTCCCCACTCTTTTCACTTCAACTCAATGTCTCAGTTCTGCTCGTTATTAGTTGGCCCAGTTGAGCGTCAGTGTTGTCTGTGCTTGAAAAGGATCAAATCAGAAGTTATTGCACTGGTTTCCGTTTCTCTCTCATCTGATTATTATCACTTCAGAGGGCGATACTGCTGCTGCATTTGCATTCTTCTGAACACCTGTGCACAGTGGCAGGACACGTGCTCAGTCTTTCCTTCCTGCTTTGCTCACCTTTCCTCTGCAGGTTCAGTTGCTTCGGTTTTTCCCACCTCTCAATCCCAGTCTGATCATCACCTGAAAACGATGCCTCCTCTACTCCCAATATCTGATCTGTCCTGGATCGCCATTTTTCAAGAATTCACACCGACTGAGCAGATGGTGGCGAGCAAGATGAGTCCACGCTGTGCCATCCTGGTGAGAGCTGCCAATCGCACCGTGAAGTCACTGGTCATCAGTGATCAAAATGATGAAGACCCATGCGATCTGAAGTTTCTCAAAAATCAAATCAACCGCTTTTGCCTCGCCTCCACGCCAGCCATTCAGCCGCTGATGGACATTCCTGGCGAACCATCATTCCCCGACTATCCAATGACCACCACCCGTCTCAGCAAATGGAACTGCCTGCACATTGACTTGACAGAACAGATTGGCACTGCGACCATCGAGCAAATTGTCAACATTTTCTCCGCCGTCACTGACTTAAAGTACATTACAAGCTGCAGCACACGCAACAGACACTACCTGGCGCCCTTTCTGCAGCATCCCAATTGGCAGTGCCAACTGACCAACCTCACGGTGAACTTGATAGAAAGTGAACAGGACCTTGAGCTGATCACCGCTATCAACGATCTCAGTGCTCTGCAGTGCCTGGCCCTCGAGTCGTATGGCGACACCGACCTTCCCGACCTGTCCATACTCGCCCAGCTGAAAGTAGTGGTCTTCGAATCAGATGACCTGGATGCCTTTGTGCGTTCCCTCGAGAAGTATGCCACTGACAATGCCGACCTGCAAGTTCACATCATCTCCGACAATACCGATGCTCTGCTCAGCCTCAGCCAGCCACTGCACAGTCGCATTGTTCGCTTCGGATGGGGTTATCTTGACTACACCGGTGACCAAGTGCCCCTTCTCTGCAGCCAGTTTCGCTCTCTCACTTCCCTCTCTATCGTCGGCATTGCCGTTACTAATGTTGTACCGCTGTTCACTGCCCTCTCCCAACTTCACCAGCTGGTCCACTTGGGGTTGTGGGTAAATTTTTGGGATGACAAGGAGTTACCACCACCAGCACATCGTTCACTGGCGCAGTTGAACTCGCTACGGGCTCTTGAACTGTCTTTGACCATCACCTCTCACTCTGAGGTACAGTGGTTGAATTTGCCGGTGAGGATGCCCCACCTGCAGACCATCTACATCGAAAGGTTCGACTGTTGTGGCTGTCATGTTCAGATCGGCCGTTACATCAATCGAAACTCATCACCTCTCCACTCATCAAAGGCTCTGAACTGCCTCCAGTCCTCCTTCTTCATCCTCCACTCTAGTGTTCCGCTGAATCGACTCATCTTTCACTCAGATGAAGAGTGCATTTCCGCCGAAAAACTGCTGCTTCAGTCAGCCAGCCAGTGAGCCGCCATTCAGCACCGCTCAAAGCGAGCGTTGATGAACGTTTTTGTAAAAAACTTGTTATTTGATAGTCGTAATAATAAACTGTGTTCTATTCTCTTACCCTTCTTCATTTTCTCCCGTGCAATTTAACCTGCTTCATTGCCCTGCCTACTTTCTCAATCACTCATTTCTCAATGTCTCAGTCCTGATCGTTGGTTGGTTTTACTAAACGACTGGTCAGTGCTGCCAATGCTTCAGGAGGATCAAATCTGGTCATCCGAACTCTTTATTACTGTTCACATCTAATTATCATCAGAGGGCACCGCTGTTGCTGCATTTGCATTCTTCTGAACACCTGTGCACAGTG